>JACXGM010003226.1:19736-42883 GCA_016801145.1 Umbra pygmaea | reverse complement strand
ATCACAGCCCAGGGCTTCCCACCAATCCCATCACAGCCCAGGGCTTCCCACCAATCCCATCACAGCCCAGGGCTTCCCACCAATCCCATCACAGCCCAGGGCTTCCCATCAATCCCATCACAGCCCAGGGCTTCCCACCAATCCCATCACAGCCCAGGGCTCTTTTTCAAGAGGTGCAGGATTCAGCATTTTTACACAGAAAAACAAACAGTTTTTTCCAACTTGTTATTGTAAAGACAGTTAACCAAAAAGTCTCCTGCAAATCTCACATGGCCTCCCCTCTTCATTTCTGCACGGTATGTGTCAGAGAAAGTTACCAAAACCAGTCATTCTTAAGTCTCTCAGTGGGGAATACTTAATGATCAATTGGCTGATTCATCTGTCAGTAAATACACAGGCGGGGTGAGCGCTTCGCCATGGTTTTAAATCTATGGTACGTTGTTGAATTTATATATCAAGGGTCTTTGTTACATGCTAAATGCTTATTATTACAGTACTAATCCCACATTTACCAATTGGCAGATTAGAACATCATCACATGACAAGTGCAGGATTAAATTCTATTTGCACAAATTATGTGGCCTATAGATGTTAAAAATATATACATTTTGTGTCCTGCTTAAAAGTAAAATAGGTTGGTTGAGAGAACTAAAGTATCCTGTAAGCTGTAATGCATAACGCAAAATGTTTGGTTAATATGAATAGTAATAATAAGTTGTGAATGTCTTTTGAACCGTCAGGATCATTTGAAACTATAAACAATATGCCAGTGAGTGATGGAACATCATAAATGTACTAAAGCGCTCGAATGAATCAAGAATGCACAGAATACTTAGAGGCTTTACCGGCATTCAAAAATGTGTTTGATGATTGTCAACTATGATAAACCCACATAATGGATACTAGCATGACAAACTTTGAACAAAATAAAATGTAATTACTCAATTATGAAAGATGTGTCCAGCACATTTTTTTCTAAGGTTAATTTTTAATCTACACAGTTGATTGAGAACATCACTACAATATTCTTCAGATTTTGTTACCGTATCGTTATTTATATAATGGTACAATTGTTCATAAAGCATTCTCTTTGCCTACTTCCTGAATTGTAGAGCACCTACGGTAGTACACCCACATGCATTTTTTAATTTGAATGCAGGTAGAATCTTCAAAACACAGATTTTTGAAGAGCCTGCATTTTCGAACGCAATTCCAAACGCAATTCCACAAACCCAAATTCCAAATGATGCTGCCAGAAAATTTAAAATCAGTTACTGTAGACATCACATCAGAGTGATTTGCTTGTAAGGGTAAAGGTGTATAGAGGGAATGTCAGGTAAAAGAAAGCATCTCACCTGAAGACTTGCTCAGCGTCTATGTGGGCTAAACCTCCATGTTGTCCCAGTTCCACATCGGGGGAGGGGGTGGCCCTGGTTCATGGCCCAAGCGCTCTACTCCGTTCCAGTGGAACTCTCTAACCAGAAGTGATCAATTTAGAGATGAGGAAGCCCTAGACAGAGGCAGACAGGTGGTGTAAGATGTGGTATACAACTATACTAAAGCCAGTGTGGTACAGTGACAGAGAGAGACAGTGAAAGTGTTCTGTTTCACCAGTCTGGGAGGCATAATAGCAGACAGTGTTAGGTTCCGTCCCGCAGGGAGCCCTGGCCATGAAACAACAGGCCAGACAACCACGGGCCACAATATTACAAAATCAAAGACGCCGTTTTCAAAACGCAACAGGTCGGATCTTTCAGCTCAGCAATAGCAGATCTGTGTAGAACAGGATACTCTTTCTGTTCCGTGTAGTGTTGTGTATCGAGCAGAGGAAACCACAAAACCTCTGCTCAGCATGCATGCACAAACATGGCAAGAAGTACACAAACAAATTAATACACACAGGCAGGGAGGCGTACAAATACACACACACACACACACACACAATTTAGAGAATGGAAATGGTTGTTGTTTGATTTGTAAAGATGCTGTGAACTCACACCTTCGTTGTATTGGTATTTAAAGTTTACCTATAGACAGAAAATAAACAGCCCTCTAGTCGCTTTGTCTGTATATGAAAATCTAAATACTAACTACAGTAATAATGTGCAAGTTCACTAAATTGTGTCTGCATTTTATCAAGTCATTGCGTGTAGGCCACAAGAACTGAGGCAAGGATAGGTGTATTTCATTTCCTTCCCAACACTTTGACTCATCAAAATGGCTACGCTACCTAGAAAGAGAAAAAACAATGAGCACTCCAGTTGTTCAAGAGACATTGCAACATGTGTCCAACATTGGGGATGTAGGCCATAATACTATTTTATGTGTTCTCTTCATTAGGCAATAGCTTAATAGTTGCATTATTGCTAAAATGTGTAGAGTTTAATGTGTTTACTGTATGTTTTGCATCATGTCAGGCTAATTAAATAACGGAACGGAAGCAGCATTAAAAAATATTGACGAGCCAGATATCCCGAAGACATTTTGGATACTATTCGAAAAGTGAAATAATTTCAAACACCCATTCCTAATGTGAATGTTTGTATATAACACCAATTTAATCTGAATGTCTGAATATAAAACCAAATTTCCATTGGTAAAATAATACAGGTAAAATACACTGCTCAATAAAATTAAGAACACACAATCATCACAGTATAACACAGAAGCCTTTAAATTCAGGGATATCAATCTATTCAGATAAGAAGCATAAGCAATTGAGTCAATGTCACCTGCTTTGGTTTAAATGAAAGTGACAATAGCTCCATTGGAAGCAACAGCAAGACAACCCCCAAAAACTGAATAGTTTTGCAGGTGGTGGCCACAGACAATTGCCCTCTCCTTATCCTTCCTGACTGATTCTTCTTCAGTTTCACATTTTACTAGTGTCCATGTCACTACTAAGATGGCACATCCATAGCCGCTTTCCGACCAAGTAGTTACAGGAACGTAGTTATAGGAACAGTCCACTTCTAAACAGTTCTACTAACTACTCTCCCCAAAAACAGGTTTTGCTATTTGCATTCGCACTGGTGAAGTGGCCATAGGAACTGGTAGGAGGGATAAGGGAGTGACGCAAGCACCGCAATAGGCTTTTATAGCATTGTCACTAGACTCTAGTGTAGCGCCACATACAAACATTAAACTGTGAAATGTTGTAACACTGGGTGTATGATTGGAGATAAGTGTGTAAATCATCTAATGCGGATGATCTGGTTGTTTTCAGCCCAAGAAGTGCTGGGTTCCTTCCGCAGCTTGCTGTTTGTTTGTTCAGATTACGATGCTGAAAACGAAATCCAATACGATTTTATAAAAATAATGTTGTGTTGATAATGTCCTAATTACGGAGTTCGAACCGCAGCGTTTAAAAACTAGGCTGGAGACGAAGGCTCCAGCATAATATGTAGTATTATACGCAACAGACAAACGAAGCGACCGGCGTAATTTACAAGTTGGACCAATCAACGTGGACCTGGGAAAAGGGAAAATGGAAAGACCCTGCTCTGGAGTATGAGCTAAAAAGGTTATAGGAACGGCGGTGCGAGGAACTAAATAATCCCGCAATTTCTTCTATCGGAACACGAGAAAAAAATGGTTATAGGAACGTTATGTTCTAGGAACTGCAAAAATCCCTGCGGTCGGAAAGCGGCTATAGTGACGTCGCAAGGTTTGCTGTGCCCCCCAATATAGTCTCAAGAACATGGAGGACATACCAGGAGATGGGCTTTACAGGGCCGTTAAAAGGGTATCAACCCAGCAGCAGGACTGGAATTTGCTCCTTTGCGCAAGAAGGAACAGGAGGGACACTGTCAGAGCACTAGTAGAAAATGACCTCCATTGGGCTACTGGTGTGAATGTTTCTAACCCAATTATCAGAAACAGACTCCATGAGTGTGTCATGAGGGCCAAACATCCTTTAGTTGGACCTGTGCTCACAGCCAGGCACCAGGCAGCTCGATTGGCATTTGCCAGAAAACACAACTGGCAATTCCGCCATTGGCGCGCACTTCTCTTCCCAGGTGAGAGCAGATTCACACTGAGCACATAACTGATGTGAGAGTCTAGACAGAGAAACCGTGATGAACGCTATGCTGCCTGCAACATCATCCAACATGAGTGGACTGGCGATGGGTCAGCGATGGTCTGGGGAAGCATATGCTTGAAGGGTCGTACAGACATCTACATGCTAGCCAACGGTACCCTGATTGCTGTTAAGTACCGGCATGACATCCTCAGACCTTACGCTAATGCAGTGGGCCCTGGGTTTCTCCTGGTGCAGTACAATGCCTGGCCTCATGTGGCCAGAGTGTGTAGGCAGTTCCTTGATTATGAAGGCATTGATGCCATTGACTGGCCCTCACGTTCCCCAGACCTGAATCCCATTGATTGAGAACCCCTGGGATGTTATGTAGTGTATGTGACGCCACCATGTAGCGCCACAGACTGTCCAGGAACTCACCGACGCCCAGATCCAGGTCTGAAAGGAGATCCCGCAGGACACCGTCTCATCAGGAGCATGCCCAGATGTTGTCGGGAGTGCACACAGGCACGTGGGGGCCATACACACTACTGAGTCACATTATAAGCTGCCATAATGAAATTTAGACAAGTTGGAACAGCCTGGGATTTCAATTGTTTACTACTTTGATTATTGGTGTGATTTTGAATCCAGCCCTCAATCGGTTGGTGATTTGGTTTCCATTGATCCTTAGGTTACTTTGCTCTCAACAAAATTACCCAACGTACAGTAAAGATTTTGATCTTCAATATGCTTCGTTCAGCGTGACCTAATGTGTTATTTGAGTGTTCCCTTAATTTTTTTGAGCAGTGTACAGTAATATTGCCTTTTTGCCATTGTGTTGTCTTTTCCAAGACAATCTATGGCTGCAGCAATGTAACCGAAGAAGAATTGTCTTGTGTTTTACATCAAATGGGTTCTCCTAATCAGTATTGTAAAGTGAGACCTTCAGCCTATTGCCAATCACTGATTTTAAGGCAATTATCAGCTGATCAGTCATTGCATCCCTACTTGTAAGTCCACTTTTATGGTTTACACCCTGAAGGGGTACGTTATTAGATACAGAAAATTTTGACTCATTATTATGCAAGTATGATGTCCATAACACTGGAATGGCCTGTGTATAACATCAAATAACTTACATAAAGCAAAGGTGCCACAAAGCACCTTATCATGTGCCTATCCCATGGCCTAGTTTGTGCGTTAATTGAAGCTGAAGGCTAAACAGTTCAGAGACATAAAACCATAAAGTCAAACACACACACACTTTATTTAACCAGATGGGCACATTGAGAACAGTTTCTCATTGAAACGGCAACCTGACCAATATAAAAGCAAAGGTGCAAGATGACTAAGTTACACATGAACTACACAAGAGAATAAAATACAATCAGAAATACACGGTGCAGATCTTTAGAGTAAACGATGTAAGTATGTAGGTAGTGCAACAGAGTCTGCATTAGAGAAGTAGATTAACTGGTAGGTAAGTGGCATGGCAATAACGATGGAGTACATTTCAATCCCTGAGCTACAGAAAATACAATAAGTTAGGAGGTGTGACATAGCAGAGCTAAGTAACCAGTTAAAATTGGATTTTATGTCAATTATTTTTCAGCAATAAAATGTTGGTAAGCTGAGCTCAAAGTTCAGATGTTCATTAATATGCTGGTATATTCAGAATAGCAGGTGACATAGCAAATACACAATGTGAAAGGACAGAAGACAAGTGAAAAGGAGTCCACTAAATAATACCAAGCCTCTAAATCTTTCTAGACAAACACAGACAGATGGACAAAAAGAAGAAGTGTCAGCCTGCAGTTTAGCTAAAAAATGGTCACGCTCTAGCTAGGCTGGGCTGGACTGTAGTGTTGCAGTTTATGGGATCAATCATTTTGATCCATCAAATAACAGAAGGACACAGTAATATTCCAGTAGTGAAATGAGATTTATTGGATGAACAGAAAATGTGCAATATGCATCCAAAAGAAATTAGACAGGTGCATAAATTTGGGCACCCCAACAGAAAAATCACATCAATCTTTAGTTGAGATTCCCAGTACCGGCACTGGACACAGCCACACAGCATGATGGAACATCTACCAAATTTTACTGTGGGTAGCAAGTTTGTCTTGGAACACTGTGTTCCTTTGTCGCCATGCATAACAACCCTTGTTATGACCAAATAACTCATTTGTTTCATCAGTCCACAGCACCTTCTTCCAAAAAGAAGCTGGCTTGTCCTGTGTGTTTGCATATCTCAAGCGACTCTGTTTGTGGCCTGTGTGCAGAAAAGGCTTTTTCCGCATCACTCTCCATACAACAACTTCTCCTTGTGCAAAGTGCGCTGAATTGTTGAAGCAAGATGATGTGGTAGGTCTTAGGAGGTGGTCTGTAGGCTGTTTTTGACCATTCTCACCATCCTTCGCCTTTGCCTTTCCAATATTTTCCTTGGCCTGCCACCTCTGGCCTTAACAAGAACTGTGCCTGTGGTCTTCCATTTCCTCACCTTATTCCTCACAGTGGACACTGACAGCTTAAATCTCTGCAACAGCTTTTTGTAGCCTTCTCCTAAACCATAATGTTGAACAATCTTTGTTTTCAGGTCATTTGAGAGTTGTTTTGAGGCCCCCATGTTGCCACACTTCAGAGAACAGTCAAAGCGAACAACAACATGCAATTGGCCACCTTAAATATCTCATGATTGGATGCACCTGTCTATGAAGTTCAAGGCTTAAGGAGATTACCAAACCAATTGTGTGTTCCAATTAATCAGTGCTAGGTAGTTACAGGTATTCAAATCAACAAAGGGTGCCCAAATTTATGCACCTGTATAATTCCATTTTGATACATACTGCACATTTTCTGTTAATCCAATGAACCTCATTTCACTAACGAAATATTACTGTGTCCTATAGCTGGGCGATATGGCCCAAAAAGAATATCTCGATAAATTTTGTAACTTTAACTACTAAAGATATATCTCAATATTTCATTATTTTTAAAGTTTGGAAAATGTGTACACATATGTAAAGAAAAAAAGGGAATTTTCTTTATTAAAATGAAGAATTGCACTTTCTTTGTCAAAGAGGTGTGCAAGACACAGATATTGTTTTGAAATATTTACCAATCTCTGTCAATTTAATTTTCAAATCTATTATAGTAAAAGAATAATGCTCAATCATATTGGATGTGGTGAGTAAGTATGACAAATAGAGCTGGGCAATATGGAAAAAATCTAATATCACGATATTGTTGACCAAATAGCTCAATATCAATATTGCGGCGATATTGTAGGGTTGACAATTCGTGCTTACAAAGAAATATTTACACAATGATATTTTTTATAAATAATCATCACTAATGTGTATATAATAACTAAGTGGGGAAAAGGCAAATAATAGAAGCTAAAACAGTCTGGTAATTTCAGAAAATTACATAACTTTACTGTAATCCAGCCTTTAAAACCAGGAAAAGATAACACTTTTGTCATATCACGATATTACGATATCCAAAATCTAAGACGATAATCAGTCTAATATCACGATATCCATATAATTTAGATATATTGCCCAGCCCTACTGTGTCCTTCAGTTATTTGATAGATCAAAATGAAATTGCTGATCCAAACACCCAATTATTTTTTGTCAGGAGTGTCTAAACTTTTGCATACAACTGTACATTCAGTCAAGAGAAGACCAGTGTGTGAGAGAAGGCACAAAAAAAGACAGAGAATACACACAATTCCACTCTCCAGTCCTGATTGGGTTCAGACCCTCTGGCAGGCCAGATACATGAGTGGTCAAATCCACATGTGCGCATACACACTAAAGGCCACGTCATTAATTAGAGTCTTACTGAAGAAGCAAAGCCAGAGATCTTAGCCCTCACACGTCACAAATGTGCATAGAAAGATATTGAGCTGTGTGGGGGTAGGGAAGACATTTTCCAAGAGATGCTAACTGATCAGTCATGTTCACTGAACACTGTAGTTGTCTTAAACTGCAATATATCCCTTATATAGTGCAGTACTTTAACCCATACTCATAAGGGCTGGGTCAAAAGTTTTTAATGACTAAAGAACAATAAAGATGCAGCAGCTGCCT
The DNA here is from genome assembly GCA_016801145.1 of Umbra pygmaea. Classification (NCBI taxonomy): domain Eukaryota; kingdom Metazoa; phylum Chordata; class Actinopteri; order Esociformes; family Umbridae; genus Umbra; species Umbra pygmaea. The sequence continues at coordinate 34,762 of JACXGM010003226.1, read as the reverse complement.
TTCTCTGATTAGCTTGCCTGACAATTGGACCAAGCCAGTCCCTATTGCTTGCCTCTCATATCAAGTCCTCAAAAACCTCCTGACCTGGCCATTTTAGCCATAATTGAAGTGTTCATCAAAGGACCAACTAGTTAGAGAATCTAGAACAGGGGGGTCCAATTCTGGTCCTGGGAGGGCAAGACAGTCATCTTGTTTTGTTTGTTTTTGTAATAAGTGAATTATTCAGACTAGGGACACCAGGTGAATGCAAACTGCGAGGTAATAGCAAAAATCTATTCACTATTCACCCCCAAGAGGCAATTAAATGACACAAGAGCAGCACACTCCCAGTACAACAACAAGACAACACTTCTGACATAGAGATAGGAATTAATTACAAGCTATTAGCGACCCTGAAATAAATCAAGGCTACAACAGGTAGTACATGTACACACGGGTAGTCTAGCTGAGTAAACTCAATGATTTACATCATTACTAGCTAGGACAAAAGTACTGTTTTTCTAACGCTGTTGACCACTCATTATAAAATGGAATAAACACCAACTAGATAGCTAGCTAACTAACTAACAAAACGCCTTTATTTATAAACTACAATAGCTAGCTTGAGCCGGTCATCCACTGGAGTCTATGCTGTAGCTTGCTTTTACCCTACCGTTAATGCCGGGTTCTATAGCGAATAACGGTAGCTAACTAACCATATATTGTTAGGTATCTTAGTGCAGTACAGAGACTTACCTATCTATAGTAGTTATTTGGGTGTAACCCGGGTTTATTAAAAACATCCACAATTTCTCTTACGTGCCGTTTTGCATTAAAAAGCTGTCTAGATACAGCTTGTTAGAAACCTAGTTAGCTGGGCAACGTAAGCTAATTACTGTATAATAGGTAGGTATTTACAGTATGAGCGAATGAAAGTTAACGTTAACAAACCTGACGTTTACAGTAATACCTATATAGCAATGCAAAATGTTAACGTTAGTCACGTTACTCCAAATGACCCGGACGAATGACTCACCGGTTCGGTTTGCAGTGTTTTCACAAAAACCAAGGTGTGTGGGGCAGTGGTTGTCACGGAATAACTTAGCTAGCAAGTAGCTAGTTAGCCCAACATGCTAGCGGTTCATGTCCAGACTGTATCCCTGTCAGTCGATCAGCGTGTGCAGAAAATAACGAAACAACACCACAAAAACGAACTCGGAAGACGGTCACCAATGGATTGTGTAATTCGTCGGACAGATTATTCCTTTTACGCAACAAACCATTTAATGATTTCACAATCACTCTCTTTTCGCAGCCATTTTACTAGAATTTCTCTGTCACACACCCACACGCAAGGGACGCTATCATCATTACGTGTAGGAACCCTCCCTCTCTCCGCCGACCTTGAAAGGAGCCTCAATCTGAAAGCACTCGTGCACTTGTTTACCAGTCAGGCATAATGTCTAAAATCAGGGCACTCGATGGACAAGGTTCATACCATAAAATCATGCTGTTGCTGCGTCGATCTGCGGAAACATGCCATATATTGTGGGATAAGGGTTACTGTAGCACCATTTTCATTAACCTTTATTTATATAGTGTAAACCACGCTGAGACCTGGGTCTTACTGTTTGGTTAGACTAGCAACATTTTTCATTATTTCCAGTCGTTGTCAAAAGTTTTGAGAAGGTCACAAATATTGGTCTCCACAAAGTTTGCTGCTTCAGTGTTCTTATATCTTTATTTCAGTAGTTACTATGGTACATTGAAATATAATTACAAGTATTTCATCAGTGTCAAAGGTTTTCATTGACATTCAGTTTATACAGAGTCAATATTTGCAGTGTTGACCCTTCTTTTCAAGACCTGTGCAATCTGCCCTGGCACGCTGTCAACATGCCCGGATTACCCAATGGGCATTATGGGCACGGGCCCAGGGGCCCATGCGCACTTGGGGCCCAAGCAAAGGAAAAAAAATATTTACATTTCAGATAATGACACCATGTATAACCAGAGAAAAGGCATGCTGATATTTGTATTCATTTAAATAGAATTATATAATTGGTCAAGGGCAGGTGTGGAAAGCACTGACTTAACAACCCGCCCCTGCGCAGCCTTCAAATAACCCTGCGCTGAATTAAGCGCACTGTCGTTTTAAGTCAAGAAAATTAGTGAGAGAAGCAGTTGTACTAAACGCAACCGAAAAAAGGAGAGGGGGGCATGTCTTTAATAAGACAGGTTCCATCTATCAAAACACTGTTCAAAAGTAGCCAGGCCCAGTAGGAGAATCGGTATAAGGAATGTGTGGTAGATGACGAACAAGCTAACCAGGAACCCGAGGAGGCTAGTGTTAGCAGCGCAGCACAACCTGCTAGCTGTACCGGTAGCAGCAGCAGCGAGCAGTGGTTTAATCAGGTGTCTGACCCGACATTTTGGGGGGCAATCGACGAGGATGCTCGGGCTGTTCTTATCGGTCGTGGACCTGCTGCCTTTCATAATAGAAAGAGCAAATATCTAGCCTCAACTCGTGATTGGGGTTTGGGTGGTAAGGTGCACTCGCTTACTAATGATCAGCTGTGCTGTCAACTGCCAAATAGGGAAAAAGTTTCCAGAAACTGGATCGCCTATTCACCATCTACAGGTAATATTTTTGCTTTGCCTGTATGCTTTTTTCTACCAAGAAAAATAAAATTGTTCGTGTTTTTTCTGACTGGAAACACGTCGAACGTGTGTGTGAGCATGACAAAAGAACAGAGCATTGTAATTGTATGTTAGCATTGCTTCGGCACTAATCTGTCACTGGGAGCGGGTCTGTGAACGCTAAACTAGTGCAGCAGCTAGATCAAGGGTGGGCAAACTACGGCTCGCGGGCCAGATGCGGCCAGCGGGGTCCTTTGATCTGGCCCGTGAGGCGTACCCTTCACAGCCTCCCGACGCTCTAAAGCATCAAGCACGATTGTATCGCGATTATCTCGCGAACCGTCCATGATAACAACTAAAGCTCAATAGCGTTGGAAAGACGAAGATCAGCCGAAGAGGACAAGTGTTGGCTCATCCATGTGGGTTTATGCGAGCCGGAGCTATTGCGCCTAGAACTCGGTCAGGTTTTTATGACTTTTGCCTTTTTTACTAAACACATTACAGACAGGAAGTAGGATGTGAAAATGACAAAGTAGCAACTCTGCAATGATCCTGCGCAATACCAACATGGTACCAATATGGTTGGAAAGAGGGGGTTCCACTGATAAAATAATGGCAATGCAAATAATAAGGAGTGGTTTGTCCATGTGGATTAATGACAGCCAGAGTTATCTCATCTCAAACTACTTTTCACTGACTATATTTTGTAAACTAAAAACATTACAGTCAAAAAACAAAACATTTATTTTCTGTAGGATACGCACGTAACTGTTTAGGGGCGGGGTTAATTTAATGAAATAACATTTCCTATTTTTCATGCATCGCTATAAAATGCGGCCGTTCATTTGGTTTCAAAAGCTCAATGAAATAACATTTCCTATTTTTCATGCATCGCTATAAAATGCGGCCGTTCATTTGGTTTCAAGCTAAAATAATTGCCCACCCCTGAGCTAGATGGAGAGAAACAGTATTGGCGGGAGGTGCTCAAGCGGAATGTGGCTGTCATAAAGTTTTTAAGTTAAATGAAATATAGTATTCACAAAAAACAAAAACAATCTGCTTTCTTTTACATTTGATATTTACATTTAGGGCATTTAGCAGAAACTTTTATCCAAAGCGACTTACATGTAGTACATTTGTCAATATTTGGACAGGTCATACACCAACAATTGTAATTTGTAAGCAACCAGTATTATACCAGAATACTTACAACATCTTGTAATGTGTCTACTACCATTCAATCATCGAAGAAAGTGCCTAGTGGCCTTGAATAATAAAGTGCTAAATACATAAGTGCAGAATATTTTAGTATAAAGTAGAAAGATTAGAAAGAACTGTAAAAAAACATTTGGGGAAGAAACTTCAGTTAAGATTTTTCCAGATTTTTAACAAGTTGACCTATACTGTTTTCATCCTTTTCCTCACAGAAAGAGGAGAGGGGGAGAGAGAGAGCGTCAACCCCTGGAGAGCTGAGGAGGACAGGACAGGAGAGAGACAGACAGGAAGGAAACATTAATGGGTGTGTGTATGTGTTTGTGTATGAATTATGGAAACATTTTATTAATAGAACTGGATTGGTAAAGGTGAGGCACTATGTGCTTGCATATGCCAGTTAGTTACTCACTAGAGGTGTTACCACAGGGTGAGCATCTGATTTGGCAAATTGACGCAAATGAGGAAGTGCCTTAAACCTGCATCTGAATTCCAGCTGGGGGTGATACATCTGGTTTCAAAAGAGCTTGGTTTCTGTAATAGTCTATGAAAATGAGAGACATAATATACTTGATTTATTACCTCAGTAAACATTTTCATAACGAGTATATGGTCTCAATCGCTAGATTTAAGCCTTCTGCAGTGTATCATGATGTTCATTTTTTGAGTTATGGTCTTGTTTATTTTAAAATCGGCGATAAAGCAAAGGGGCGTTTAGGGCGTGGTTATGGCGTTGGGTTGTACAACAAGACACTCAAAGCAGTTGGCATTTCACTTTTTTCCTGTAAGTAACGTTACATTTTGTTTTACATAATGTTTTAATACTGTTTTTCGTTAGGATCCCAAATAATAGCTGTTAGCTAGATTACTCCTCCCTATATTCTAAAATCGTCACATCCGCAACCAAGATGTCTGCGCCCGTAACTGCAATTTTGATGACGCAAATCTGATCTTAACAATGTTAAGATGTGACGTCAGTCATGGCTCCATCCAGTAATTATAAAATCTATGGGTGTTACCAGCAAATAATAACAAAAAATTAAAAAAACTTGATTGTGTGGGTGGGGTGGGGGGGCCCTACAAGACATTGTGCCCAGGGGCCTCTGAATTCTTAATCCGGGCCTGGCTGTCAATTAACTTCTGGGCCACATCCTGACTGATTGCAATCCATTCTTGCATAATCAATGCTTGGAGTTTCTCAGAAGTTGTGGGTTTTTGTTTGTCCACCCGCCTTTCGAGGATCCCTCTCAAGTTGTCAATGGGGATAAGGTCTGGGGAGTTTCCTGGCTATGGACCCAAAATTTTGATGTTTTGTTTATGAGCCACTTACTGTAGTGTAACCCACTCACTTGTGGGGTGCTCCATCATGCTGGAAAAGGCATTGGTCTTCACTTAACTGTTCATGGATGGTTGGGAGAAGTTGCTCTCAGAGGATGTGTTGGTACCATTCTTTATTCATGGCTGTGCTCTAAGAAGCAACCCCAGAGAAGCAACCCCAGACATGAATGGTCTCAGAAAGCTTTCCTGTTGGCATGACACAGGACTAATGGTAGCACTCACCTTGTCTTCTCATAGGACAAGGTGTTTTCCAGATGGCCCAAACAATCAGAAAAGGGATTCATCAGGGAAAATGACTTTACCCCAGTCCTCAGCAGTCCAATCCCTGTACCTTTTGCAGAATATCAGTCTGTCCCTGATGTTTTTCCTGGAGAGAAGTGGCTTCTTTGCTGCCCTACTTGACCACAGGCCTTCCTCCAAGTCTTCACCTCACTGTGCATGCAGATGCACTCACACCTGCCTGCTGCCATTCCTGAGAAAGCTCTGCACTGGGGGTTTCCCAAACCCGCAGCTTAATCCACGTCAGGAGACAGCCCTGGCGCTTGCTGGACTTTCTTCGGTGTGTTTCCTTGCAGGTACCCATGGTTGACAGAGGAAGAACAATGATTTCAAACAACACCCTCCTTTTAAAGCTTCCAGTCTGTTATTCTAACTCAATCAGCATGACAGAGTGATCTCCTGCCTTGTCCTTGTCAAAACACTCACCTGTGTTAATGAGACAATCAATGATATGATGGCAGCTGGTCATTTTGAGGCAGGGCTGAAATGCATTGGAAATGTTTTGTGGAAATGTTTTTTTTGGAGTTTAGTTAATTTTCATGGCAAAGAGGGACTTTGTAATTAATTGCAATTCATCGGATCACTCTTCATGACATTCTGGAGTATATGCAAATTGCCATCGTCAACACTGAAGCAGCAAACTTTGTGGAGACCAATACTTACGTTATTCTCAAAACCTTTGACCACAACTGTATATAATGTAAACCATGCTGAGAACTGGGTCTTTATTACAGTTGAGCCCTGTAAAACAAAAAAATAAATATTGGTCCTTGACAGTAAAACTGTCTCCAGCTTTCAAACACCATAAATCTGTATTTATCAATATTTAGAAAATACCAAAAAAACATTGAATAATCATTCCCTACACTATGCAGTGCTTTGTTAAACAAAAACATAGCCTAAAATGCTTCATTTATATCTAACCGACTTGTGCATCCCCATTGACAAACACTGTGAAAGTCTAATTTTTTTTTCACATTTTAAAATATCATTTTAAAATACATTTTTTACAGCTTTTGTAAGTGGGTCACTGAAAAAAGTAGTCAGTTCTAATGTTGGAAGAGTCAAAAAATGACTTTAAGGTGTTTCATACATACATACATTGTGGAACCCTGACTGTTGTAATCACTTTTTATTGTATGTGTTTTTGTCTTGTATGTGTCTTTCTTTTGCTATGTTTTGTATTGTGCTATGGACCGTTTTTTTCTGTGTCCTGAATAAAGAATAATAATAATAATACAAACACATACATACATACAAATTGTAGACATTACAGCTATCTAGACAGATTACATTGAAGCTTTCATTACCTTGTGGGATTTTCCACAGGACAGCACACTTGTTGGTTCATGAACAAATACGGTCCCTAGAGGGATGTACCTGTGCGCCCTAGTTAGAGAGGCACCTACTCACCTCCATGGAAACAGGCCAGGACGAATCATGATTAACAGGCATGCTGCACCTCAGGAAATCAGTGCTTGTCGTCATGTAAACACCCAACTGCTACAGCAACAGCATAAAGCCCTGTATTACCAATTGGTGAAGGAAGCACAGGATGCCACTGTCATTCAGAGAAGGCCCATGACATCCAGAGCGGTCAAACCCTGACAACATCCAAGCCTACGGTTACGGGAGCCAGGATGAACCGATGGGCTCAGGTGTTCAGGTGGCATCGGATGAAGAAAGTGGACGAGGATGGGGAGAAGAAAGGGGAGAGTAAAGATGAGCAAAGGACACCAGCAAAGCCCAAAGTGAAGTAAGACGTAAGCGTGTTCTTCTAAATAGCTTATCATGTCTGATCAACGATAACGTATGAAAAATTCAGTAAGTTTTTTTAAACTTTATTGATATTGTTGACTGTTACACCTTCATGGATAAGTGTGTGGATGTGTTCGTGTTCTCTCAATCTCCTCAGCTGGAGGGAATGGGTGATTGACCCATCGGAGGAGTTTTATTATGGATGGCTTCAGGCAATGATCCTCCCTGTCTTCTACAACTGGGTTGTCCTCATCTGCAGGTGCACATGATCTAGAGATCTTCTCTGAATTATGTATCAGAGCCTTTTCCAGGTCAAACATATTGGCAAGATGACATCATCATCTAGCCTGGCTCCACCCTCCTACATACTTCATTTTCCAGCCTGATCTCTAAGAAATCCGTGAAACTGCCACGGAGGTTGAACATCAGAATCCGTGACAGTTCCACGGAATGGCAGAAAATTCTGTGAAATGAACACGGATCAAAATCCGTGGCAGTTTCACGGAAAAGTCCGCGATTGGCGCACAGTGAGACCTTGCTGTTAACTTGATGTAAGCCTTTCCCAAACCCCTAACCTAAACCATTTAGAAACCTTGCTGTTAACTCAATGTAACTTGTATTATGTCGTAATTTATTGTTTGTAACCATGGTTAGAGTGAGTAAAGAAATGATAAAAAAGCACATTTGCAACACGTCTGCATCGCGTTGGTATAGAAAACAGAATATATGCAAAGTGTCCGCATGGATTCGAACTCGCAACCTTTGGTATGTGAGTCGCATGTTTATATGCACGTCTACCATCTGCAACTTACCAACCTGAAAATCTCTGCTATTTACACTCTGCTATGTCATGCTGCGATTCTGTGAAACTGCCACAGATTTAGGAGTTAAGGATCCGTGATTATTCCACGGAATATTCAGCCATTCCGTGAAACCGCCACAGAGTTTGAAGTTAAGTATCCGTGGTAGTATCACGGATTTCTGAGAGATCACGTTGTCATTTTCCTTCAGTACTACGTCTTGGCAAGATGACATCATCGTCATCATCGTCATCAATATGCTTTATCTTGGCCAGGTCGCTGTTTTAAATGAGAAATTGTTCTCACCGTGCCCACCTGGTTAAATAAAGGTTAAATAAAAAAAATTAAAAAATCATCATGAGCGTTTCTCAACATTTTGTAGATATTTTAAAAAGTGTTTTCAATCTTGGTAACAACCCCATAGCCCAATTATGTTTTGTTCATATTTGAAATGTAATTTCATTTTCTTTTCTAGGACATGCTTCACGGAAATAGATAAACAATACCTGACATTGTTTTTTATACTTGACTACCTGTCTGACCTCTTATATGTGGCTGATACCATCATCAAATTTCGTACTGGTAAATATTTTATTTTCTACACCATTTTTAACAATTTGTGAGTGTGTATTTGTTTGGGGGTTGCAAAACATTGTTAAACATTACAAAGAGTACAATATCAGGAGGGTTTATCTTAATTTTAAAATGAATTTATTTTGCATTACTATTTGACAGGTTTCCTAGAGCAGGGCATTCTAGTGAAGGACACAGCCCGTCTGCAGAAGCGTTACCTCTGCTCAACGAGTTTTCTGGTGGACCTGGTCTCCCTGCTGCCTACGGATCTCCTCTACTTTTACTTTGGTGTCCACCACCCCATGGTGAGGATAAACCGTTTCCTGCGCACCTCCCGTGTCAACGAAGCCGTGGACCGGATCGAGACTCGCACTTCCTACCCCAACATCTTCCGCATCTCCAAGCTCATGTTGTACATCTTTGTGCTCCTCCACTGGAACGCTTGCATCTACTTCGCCCTGTCTAACTACATTGGTTTTGGGGTGGACCCCTGGGTCTACCCGAACAATTCTGACCCAGCGTTTGCCTCGGTGAGGCGTCAGTATTACTACAGCTTTTGGTTCTCTGTGTTGATCCTGACCACAGTGGGTGACGTACCTCAGCCAGAATGTGAAGAGGAGTACCTGTTCATGATTGCAGACCTGCTGATTGCTGTGTTGGTTTTTGCATATGTGGTTGGGGACGTGGGGAACGTCATCACTAACCTGAGGGACAGGGACAACGTCTTCTTCCCTAACCATGAGCTGGTGAGTACAGCGGGAAGTGTGAGATGCAAGTTTCGGCTGAAAAAGCACTTTGCTTTATTTAAACCCATGCTGCTGCAAGGCAGCAGTTTAGATCACTGGTCCACCCTACACAATTTGTTTTACTCATAATTGTCTTATTGTTGTTTTATTGAAAAACAAGTTCACTCTTGTAGAGGATGGCAATTTGCTGTAAAATCTTCTTGGTTAAAAAGCTGTCTTTGAGTCAAGCAGCGGTTGAGGGTTCTCCTGGAGGGTTCTCCTGGTGGGGACAGGCTTCACCTCATCACAGTACAGGTTGCAAAGAAAGTGCGAAAGAACAGGAACAACATCAGTTGGTATTTATAGGCTTGAGGACTGAACATCTAGCACCTTCCAGTCCCTTACAGAAGACCCTTATTTCATCAGACCTGTGACTGACTCACATGAGCAGATCAGCAAGTCTCCTAGATTAGGTCATCTTCTAAATTTTATCAGACTCGTGAGCTTAGATCACATGATGCCAATAGGCACCCTAGACAGCTCCTTGCTTCAAGGAGCACACCTACAGTATGTTTTCCTAATCTGCTAGCCTGAATGGTTTAAAGACAAATATATATTTATATATAATAGATCTGGTATAATATCACAGTCTAATATGTAATAGATAAAAGAGATACGAGCTATCCCTGTCCTGTAAGCTATCTGCTCTCTGTAATTGTGCACCACCATGGTGATGGCCTTGACTGTCCTCTCTGTAAGAGAAAAGTGCTGACTCATCTTTACGCCTTACAATAACAGTCAGAAACATGCCTCAGTGTCTGAGAGGACCTCATTCTTGGCTCTCCAGTCAGTTATATAACATTCTAAACTGCTTTACACTGGTTTATAACATGCTGCTATAGAATTACTCCTCAACACTTAAATGCCTATCTGTAAAATGTGGGTGTCCTCCCCAGCTATCTAAAATAGGCAACTACCAGTGTCAGCCAGCTAATTGAATAAAAGGTTTATTAACCTTGTTCATACTTCCATTCAATAGTGAGTTTTGGACAGGCAAAACGTATCACCCTATTGCTGTCCCTACTCCATAGAGTTTAATTGAAATCCCACCAGGTGGCAATGTAATTTCTGAAGCAAGTTCATGTTTCAGGTTTGTCACTTGTACAGAAGTATCTTGTGATTTGTGAAATGACCAGTCTGGCTAATTGTAAATCATCCAATTGCAGGTCAAGAGCTACCTGCGCAATAGGTACATCAGCAAGGAGCTGCGTAAACGTGTCAACGACTGGTACCAGCACCTGTACATCAACCGTAAGATCACGCGGGAAAATGAAATCCTGCGACAGCTTCCTGTTCAGCTGCAGACGGAGATAGCTGTGAGCGTACACCTGCCCACTCTCTCCAAAGTCACCATCTTCCAGAACTGTGAGACCAGCTTGCTGGAGGAGCTGGTGCTCAAACTCACCCCACAGGTAACACGTCAGGGGTCAGAGGTCAAGCTTTCAAGCTGGTATGTGTGTACTGGAAATTTAGGCAATGAGAAGAATGTGTAGTGTATTGCCAATATATCACAGATAAGTTCTTGGGCACAACAGCCTGGATACAGCACTTTTGCCATTAACTTTATTCCCAGACATATCTGCCCCAATTCACAGAAGGCCTAGTGGAGCTTTTCTTCAAACGTGGACTGAAGAAGCCTAATCAACTACCGGCAGAAATCAGTGGAAAGATCAGTCTGTGAACTTGAAAAACAAATCTCCCAGTACACACTCCCTCATATGTGCCTTGCACGCCACTCTTTATATTAGCCTGTATTCATTGGCAAACCTTAAATATTGACAAAAACCTTACTTACTTTTATTTCTGTAAACCCTTTGCAATTACCAGAATTACTGCATAAATTGATTATAACATTTGATGTGATCTTCAACTAAGTCACAACAACAGACAAACACAAAGTGCTTAAACTAAAACCACATAAATCATTGTATTAAAAGTAAAGACTGGAATATGTGAAAACCTAGGCTGATGAAAATCTAATTGGATTCATCAGAAATCAGCTAACATGGAGTCCAATCAAGGAAACAAGATAGGAAGTGTTGGTTAGAGCTGCTTTACCCTACAAAAACATTCACTAATTGAGATTACTTGCTCTGATCTATGCTAAGACAAATTGTCTATACATGGAGAAAATCCTGCACTGATGATACCCTCCCTAGGTTTTGAGATCCAGCAAAGAGGACTGCAAGAGCACAGAGCAGAATGCTAAATGAGTTTAAGAAGGATATTAGTGACAGCTAATGTTCTGGAAATATCTAGAACATGCTAACATCTCTGTTAATGATTCTATGATGTAAAACATGAAACAAAATGGAGTTCATGGGGGGGACATTACAGAGGAAGCCACTGCTGTCCACAAAAACATTGCTACACGTCTGAAGTTTACAAAAGAGCACATGGATGTTCAACAGCTCTACTGGCATAGCATTCTGACAGATAAAAAAGCACGAAAGTTGAGACAAAAAAGGCACAGCACACCAACATCAAATCCTCATCCCAACTGTAATATATGGTGGAGGGGGCATCATGATTGGGGTTGTTTTACTGCCTCAGGGCCTGGACAGCTTGTTATCATTGATGGAGAAATTAATTCCAGTTCCCCCTAAAAAAATTAAAACAAGAAAACAAATAAAAAATTTAAAAAGATTATTCCAAAGTTTATCAAGAAATTTTCCAGGTAAATTAGACCAACTGTCCACCGATTCACACTCAACAGAAGTTGGGTGATTCAATCAGCCAACGACCCAAAGCACAGAAGTAAATCTCCAACATATTGGAGTGGCTCAGTGCTAACCTCGAATCGATTGAGTTGCTGTGGTGATGTCAAGAGAGTGATTTATACCAGACATCCCAAGAATATTGCTGAAAAGAAACAAGCATTCATTTTTGTTTAAATTTGTATACCATAGGAAAATTGTTAACTGACATAAGGAGAGAAAAAATGTAGTAGTATTTCTATATTATTTATTGAAATAATCTCATATATACACCAACAGACATTATACATCTATTATACACACTGTAAACCATAGGTAAATACAGATATGTCAAATATAGAAATGTTAAATATAGAAGTATATGTCACATATATAAAAACATCAACTTTTTGTATATTCTGACATATACGTACATATATGTGATGATGTTCCCATCATATTTGCCTATATAAGACATATAAGTTATATCCATATATGCCCATATATTAGATTTCCTTATGGGCTGTGCAGGTCTATAGGAAAAATTTGGTTGTAGTTATTGCTGCCAAAGTAGTTAAAGGGCATATAGGGTTCATGTACTTGTTCCAACCTTCACTGGGAGAGCTTACACGGTTGGTTCAATAAAGACAAGAAAACGTATAATTGGTTTTGTGTTATTAGTTTGAGCAGACTTTTTTGAACCAACCGTGAACGCTTTTTGTCTATTGTTGTAACATATTTAAAGAAGAAATCACATTTTATGACAAATTTATACATAAATACAGGTGATCCCAGAGTTCACATTCTTTTCTTGCCACTGTATATAGTCGCTCCCATAAGGCCAACTTTGAATGGAAGTGTTCTCGGATTTAAAGCACTGTGCTTGAGTACACTGTAAAAAACATGCTGTCTCTACTTATTAAAAGAAAGTAAAAAAAAATGTTGGTAGTTCCAGCAAGCCTAATCTTTTGAAGCTAGGCTATACATTGATGTGGCTTGTTTGAACTCCTTAAAATTTTGATGTAAAAAGTTGACTTACTTTTAGTAAATAGAGATGGCTGTTTTTATTCAGTGTATATCAGAGTCAATAATGCATTGGACAGACACCCATCAGTCACTTGTTAGAATCCCAAATCAAAAAGTTGAAATGGCACTTGACACATTTAAGTAATGGCAGTTAACACATTTAAGTAATCCCCTGCATTTCACTTCTGGTTTGCCTCTGAAATTAATTCTTAAATTGGGAGTCCAGATGAAATAGTCTTGAACGGCCAGTAGAGGGCACTCATCTAAACAGCCAATACTATTGCAAATGTGGCATTGATTTACATGAAATTCAAAATTGAATGGCTCCTATAAGTTGCTGTGGATAGGAGCTTCTGTTAAATGACTAACAGGTTGATGCTAGAGATCTAGAAGTTTCAGCATCACTTCTCAGAAATGCTTCTCCTTTTCCTGTCTGCAGGTGTACAGCACTGGGAAGTACGTGTGCAGAAATGCTTCTTTTTCCTGTCTGCAGGTGTACAGCCCTGGGGAGTACGTGTGCAGAAATGCTTCTCTTCTTCCTGTCTGCAGGTGTACAGCCCTGGGGAGTAGGTGTGCAGAAATGCTTCTCTTCTTCCTGTCTGCAGGTGTACAGCCCTGGGGAGTACGTGTGCAGAAAGGGAGATGTGGGACATGAAATGTATATCATTAAGGAGGGCAAACTGGCTGTGGTGGCAGATGATGGGATTACACAATACGCTGTGCTGAGTGATGGCAATTTCTTTGGCGAAATTAGCATCCTCAATATCAAAGGTGAGAACAATATTAATATAACATTTTACTGCCCCTCTAAAGTTCAAGTGCCCGGTCTCAATGGACAGCAGTACCAACTAGAGTGTTAGTCGACTCTAGTTTGTACTGGAAAAAAACTTAGTCGACCAATGATAAATGTTTAGTAAAACGTATGAATTGTCACACAATATTTGTAGAGGACCTGACCTGACTGTTGGATATAAAAATATAGAATAAAGAATAAAGAGGCAGAAATGCTTTATGTTTAGTTCGAAGTGATACACAAGGTTCACAAGTGTTTTTACATGAACTTGCAGGGGTTGTCCAATAAACAAACAATGCATTGCTCTTCCTCTGACAGGGAACAAATCAGGTAACCGTCGGACGGCCAACATCCAAAGTATCGGCCACTCTGACCTGTTCAGCCTGTCCAAGGAAGACCTGACCAACGTGCTGTCAGAGTTTCCCGCCGCCAAGAGACACCTGGAGGAGAAAGGTCGTCAGATCCTCACGAAAATGGGCATGTTGGTGGAGGCCCCGGCGAGTGAGGAGGAGCAGGAGAAGATGCAGACCAAGGTGGAGAGGCTGGAAGGTAATCTCAACATCCTACAGACCAAGCTGGCCCGTCTGATGGCCGAGCTCGAATCCAGCAACCGCAAAATCCTGGCCCGGGTGAAGCAGCTGGAATTTGAGACAGAAGACTGGGTGAACTACCCATCTGAGACGGAGGAGGGGGAGAGGGTGGATGAGCTGGGTAGTGAAGTTAAGGGGGAGCGAGGAGAAGGGGAGGGAGAGGAACAGGTGAGTGCGAGTAAGGGTGATGGATGTGGAGAGGCAAAAGGAGGAGATGAAGGAGAAACAGGTCAGATGGAGAGAGGAGGACAGGAAATGGCAAGAGCCTTGGAGGGGGGAAAGGAGTCTGATCCAAGTGATGGGGGAATGGAGACAGGACAGAAACAAGTATTTAATGACAGACTGATGACTGGAAGTAGCAGTTAGAGAGAGAGAGAGAGAGAGAGAGAGAGAGAGAGAGAGAGAGAGAGAGAGAGAGAGAGAGAGAGAGAGAGAGAGAGAGAGAGAGAGAGAGAGAGAGAGAGAGAGAGAGAGAGAGAGAGAGAGAGAGAGAGAGAGAGAGAGAGAGAGAGAGAGAGAGAGAGAGAGAGAGAGAGAGAGAGAGAGAGAGAGAGAGA
>JACXGM010003226.1:0-19636 GCA_016801145.1 Umbra pygmaea | reverse complement strand
GGTGTGGTGTAGAGGGTGCTGGAGGTAAGCACGGTAGCAGGTGTGGACGAGGGATCAGAGTAGGTCGACTGCAAGTTGACTAACAAGCTACAAGCAGAAAATAAAATGGGGAACAGAAGGGAGAATGGTAGGTGAGGGGATAGGTATTAAAGTGTAGTAGTGAGTTCAGCTGTGAGATAAAGCAGAGCAGTGACAAATACAGATAAAGCAGAGCAGTGACAAATACAGGATATATAGAGGACTCCAAAATATAAGCACAACTCGATGTCTTAATCACATCTCCAGCTCTTATGAAATGACAGAGACCACTGTGTTGTCTTTCTGCAGCATCTTTAAAATGATTTAACCAATAAAGTTACCATGATGGAGCACAGGGATTGATTAATTAATTAATAATTATTCATTGAACTTACATAATGTTATGCTTTTCAAGGTACACATCTGGCGTGACTCTCACGCTTTCAGCATCAAAGAAAAAATGTGTTTCCATTCAATTATAATTTGTTTTGCATAAATCTGGGTTTATACTAAGTATACAAGGACTGAATTTTTTTTATTAGGTTTAGGTTTACCAAAAATGTTCTCTGCACACGCACAAACTGAAATTGTACAGTCTCACACCAGCCAAAGTCCTAAAGTTGGCAACCCTGCACAAGGTGCTTTTCCACCAATGTGTAGCAACTACTTGGGTGATGCAGGGCAGCCATTTTGTGCCAGAACGCTCACCACACATCAGCGATTAGGTGGAGAGGTGAGTAGTTATATCTGCCAATTAGGAAGGAGGGGGATTATTAGGGGGCCATGATTGATATGAGACCTGATTGAGGATTTAGCCATGACACTGCAGATGACATCCTTGCTCTTGCAATAAGTGTCATGGGATTTTTAATGACCACAGGACACTCATTTAACATTCCAGGGTGCTTCTTGGCCAAGAAGCACAGTTTCTAAAATTCTCTTTGGGCGTGCTAAATTCACCTGTGGATGGCCTGGCCTTTGTCCAGGAATCTGATTGTATGATTATGTATTTATATGGTTTATATAATTGTAGTTGTCTTGTACAGAGATAATTTCAAATTATCTGAAGACATTCCTGTATGCTATGAGGAACACATGTTAGGAGCTGCAGTACGAATATTGACATATTTGTTTAATGTTTTCCCCTGGTTGACTAGAGATGACCTGTACTGTAATCTTGCCTAGACTTGTTCCTGCCTGTCCTTTTGAAAATGTGTATAATGTTGTTGTTATCATGTTTGTTTTATTACTGTTCCATTGTTGTCTTTATACATTTATGAAGAAAATGTGCTACTAGTAAAAACTGTTGAACCTAATTTCTAATTCTGTGACCATGACCATTTATTATGTCCACTAGAGGGCAACAAATAGTGCCTGTGCCTGTAGCTCATAGGACTTTTAGTTTTATACATATATATATATATATATAGCACAGGATTAGATTTTAACACTACAGTGTGGTTAAGGTTAGGGTTAAGGTTAGGTGTAATGTTAGATATGACTAGAAACTGAGAACTATGCTCATGTGCACATTTCTGATATCATGTGAGGTCCGCCCTCAGTTTTGAATCAACCAATCAAATGACTTCTGCCTCCAAGGCAGATCTGCCTGGAGAACACTTTTCAATAACTAAAAGTCCTATGTGCGTCACTGTAATAATTACCATCAGTGTTTTTCAGATGTTTTTGTTTAGGGACCCTAGTCATTAGTCAATCCAGGTTGCTTACATGGAGGGTTTGATGAGAATATAATTGCTCAGTCAGTACTGTAGAGTGCTCTGGATAAGAGCATCAACTAAATTACTTAACGTTAGAATTTGCATAGCCATTTTCCACAGGTAAAATAAAAACATTTCCAGTGTCTGCATGTTTTTGCTTTTACCTCAAACCTGATTGATTAATTAAAACACTAATTGGTTAGGATCTCCCGTCACCTGATTGTATAGAATTTCTTTTGGCACCAATTAAAAGGAAAACACAAAACCTAGCACACACTAAGCCAGTAGTACTAAACCTACAATGGCTGGAGCCTGGTAGTATTCTTGTTTACCTCATCATTAATTGAAAAGTTCTAAATATGTCCCAAGTTAGAGGGTTGCAATGGAATAATACTATCTGAACTGTCATAGAGGCATCCAAACCTCTATATTAATATTCACCTAACCTAGTGTAAACATCAATGAACTTTCCAAAGTTGGATTTTCGTTTGTCTGAAGTTGGTAAGAATATTTGGCAGACTGGGACAAATTTCACTGTTAGAAAGGATTAGCAAAGTCTTTCTCTATTTTCTCCTAAATGCTTGATACCCACAGGGCTCATTCCTTAATAAAAAATAATAATATTTGGGGGGGGTGTATTTGTATGATTTTAATGACAAGATAGTGGAAAGCAAAGGTTAGGTAGGCAGTTATCTGGGGGGAAGATACCTACACTAACATCCAGAGACGGTTCCTTAGACACCTACACTAAACTCCAGTACACAGGGTTAAATTCTGGTCATATTTTCATGTATCCTGAATATTAATGCCAATAAAATGTCAAAACAAATCTGGCACATTATTTGGTTTTATGAATCACTGTTTGCCATCAGCAGTGTAAATATTCTAATAAAAGCGATGAGTTCAGTCAAGTTAATACTTCTTTTGTCCGCCGATATATGCCATGTATGGTAAAAGTTTATTATTATCCTACAGTAGGTGCTGCAACACTTTCTCCGGGCCTTTTGTCTTGATTCGCTGGCATGGTGAGTAGGCTAACTGATCTTGAAACAAACAGTGCAGGTTAACTTCTGAGATATCATAAGTTATTAACATTTGTTCAGTACACATGTATGTATCGTTAACTTGATTGGCTTAGTGGGGCTCTAGTCTGGAGCTATGGAAACCTTAAATAGGAACAATGACACAAGTCTTTAATTTTCTATGTTCTTAATCGATTTAATTAATTATTTGACTCTCTCACCAAGCCGCTCTCTACATCAGTGGCAGCAGGGTCGAGCTAGCACAAGGATGTCAATAGGTTATATGGTGCTGTGAAATTTGTGAAAAGATAAGTATTTGCGGGAAAAACTAAATGTTCTTTCACAAAGAAAACACAAACACTTTTGTTAAACATCATACATTTTGTTGCGTGGATTCAAACAAACAATTTTTTAAGTCTCTGCCAACGAGGAGCAAAAGATAGCTGGCGAGATGGTGTGTTAAAATAATGAAAATGTCCCCTTACTCAGACTCACCCTGGCAGAATTTGAACATCAATGTCTTTTCAACGACTATTCAAAAAAATGTCTTGTGAATGCCGATTGCTTCGAGGGTAGCTACAAAATAATTCAAGTGTAAATGCTTGAGTATTTTACCCAAAATAAAATACATTAATATTAAGTAATAAAAAATTAAAATACAATCTTATTACTAATACAGATTGCACCACCTGGAACTGGTGTACAGTATTTCACTGTAAAGGGCACACCTGTAGTACAGTAACATCTGTCACGTGAAAAAAATACATTACATTGATTGAACCTGACTTCTTACATTTCTATCAATTTTGATCATGAGAAGTATATAAATAGTATAATAAAAAGACTACTAGTTGAGTCTTGATACTGTATCTATAGACAATCTACAGAAACTATAGAACTTATTTTTTTAAATAACTGTTAAAATTGAAAAAAAGGGGAATGGCTGTCATTCTCTACCTCACAAAAATGTCATTAGAAACATTTCCCTCAAAACTTTTATGCCTAAGATGTATAACTATTCTTATTAAGACATTTGGTTTTTAAGTAAAGTGATGTGTGTATTAACACTGCCCATTTGTAGGTACTGTATACTTGGTCCTAAAAACTTAACCCAACTATTAGCTGAAACACATTAGTAAGATCCTGCAAAAAAAAACATTTTTACAGGTTGTACTCAAGTCTCGACATGTACACATAGCCATTGATTACACACACGTTTGAATTTCTGTCCTTCTGAGTACCAGAGACCTAATCCTAACTTTACCTTACCCTTAACCCTAACCACAACAACCTAACTTTTATGATTAAATGTAACCTAGCACTAATCCTATGAGGTAATGCCTCAACATAAGTGACCTAAAATCTAAGACATCTGGTCCCCACAAGAACACAGACATAGACTATAAACCCACCCACCCACACCCACCCACACACACCCACACACACCCACACACACCCACACACACACACACACACACCCACCCACACTTACACCCACACCCACACCCACACCCACACACACACACACACGGTTCTTATCTAGTTTTTATGTGGCAGCAACTAAATCTAAACCCCAGTAGCAGCTGGGAACAGCAGAGTGAACCCTGATGTAACTCATTATTATTCAATAGAATCTTCTGGATTACTCTTTTAGAGAACTCTAATCACTGCCCATAACCCAGAGAGAAAATGTTATGCCCAAAAGTGGGGCAAATTTATCTTGTATGGGGCTACAATAAACCAGCCAATCCCTAAATTACATTGAAATACATACTTAGTTATTTGTCAATTATTCTTTCTGAGAATGCCATGCTTTTCATGAAGCTTATTTATCACCCATGAATTTATTTGATAGTGACAAAAATGAGTTTTTTGTACTTGTCAGTTTATAGACCTTTGGTTATTCTGTGCATGTTTATGGTTAGATTTGCTATCTGGGAAAGCTTTTATTTTGACCACATTAAATCCAATGCCTTGGTTATTTTAAAGTGATCTAGGGAATTAGTTTTTTGTGTGTGTGTGTATCGAATGAGAACTTAACTTGAAGCAGTGTAATTCCCTATCATAGCGGCATTTAACCCACTCTAGGAGGGCTAAAGCCTGCTGGTTTTCTGTTCTACCTTATCATTAGTTGCAACCACATGGAGGACCAGCTCTAAAGAAATCCCACGTTTGTTGCAATGCAAAAACGGAGTGGTAGCCTACAGGCTTTTTTAATTTTTAATTTATTAACTTATTTAACCAGGTAAGTTGACTAAGAACAAGAAGGCCAGAATTAAACAGGGTTGCCCTACTGGATTAGTAACAACTGAATTAAACAGGGTTGCCCTACTGGATTAGTAATTGAATTAAACAGGGTTGCCCTACTGGATTAGTAACAATTGAATTAAACAGGGTTGCCCTACTGGATTAGTCACAATTGCAAAGAAGAATGATCAAAGCCTGGTTAAATAATGGAAAACTTAAAAGATGTAGATATTTAACAGACGTATATATTTAACTGTCACACAAACCATTTTAGATCGCTGAAGCAAATTTAGATCAATTGAGTTCACTGGCAACACAAAGGTAATAGCTATGATTTCATTGTGAGAATTACTAGAAAATTAGTGTATAGTTTATACTGTATGTTTTGCTAGTTTGTCCTGAACCGGCAGATACATTTAATTAAATTAACCAGTGATATTGCTAGTGGAATTGCATTGGACAGCACGTATGCATTGGCATTCGCTTCATGGTTCTTCCTAGCCGTGCAATTTGTAATAAGACAAGTCAGTAAAAATAAAACCAGAATAGAAAAATTATATAAGTATAAGAGACATAAAAAACACGAGTTGTTGCTGTTTCTGTCATGTTAATTGAAACTCAGGAAAACTGCATACATTAGGTTACTTGAATGTAAATTGTTGTTTACAGACAAATACTCTTTATCCGTCTCGCACCTCAGTGTCGATAGAAACTCACTGGGAAGTACGCTAATTAATAGGCGCCAATGATCAAGCAAATGTGGACGTGCAAGGACTTAAATTCACGAGCCGACAAGCAACTGATAAGGAATAGTAGCACACGCAGTAGTGTAGGTTTCCTCTATCGAAGCCTAGCTTCTGGTCAAACGCACAATGGCGTTTTTATCTATTTTTATAATAGTTCTATCATTTAGCCGATATGATTCAGGCAATGGAGAAGGCTTGAAAACACAGGAACGTTTGTTTTTAAATTCGCTGGGCCTCTCCGCGAGGCCCACACCGTCACAGCACCGCCGGGTGCCCTCTGTGTTGTGGAGGATGTTGAAACGGATGAGCACCCTGGAGAAAGACTCCCGTGAGAGGGACCCGTGCATGGTGATGGAGTATGGAGTTCGCGGAAACATTGTTAGATTTGTGCAGGATCAAGGTAAGATAGTATTGCTGTATTGAAATAGGTAGTGGCAACGTCTCCTTTCACTATAATACGATATTTCTGCGAGAGAATAGCACTTTGTTCGTGTTTAAAATAAAATATTTGCAGTAACAAAGCTGTAACCCCGCCATTTGTTAAAAAAATATGAGGGACGTTGCTGGAGAATGTAGTAGTAACCATCCATATTTTAGGCAGTGTGGCGTGCTTAGTGATGTGCTGCAGTTCACGAACGATTCATTTTACTGACTCGAGAGTCGCGATTTCCTTTTTGTGTTAATTGTATCATTCAATCGAACGGCTGGAAACAGATTTCTAATACGTGATTACAGGCAGGAGTCGTTGTCTGTCCTCCGGCTCAGTGTTCGGAAAGTTATTTATTTATTTATTTATTTGGCAAAGGTCAAATTGCAACAGCATTGAGAGATGTTTATACTGAAAAGTGGATGCAGGTTGCTTTAATGTAATTTTATAATTGTCTGATAATTG
Source organism: Umbra pygmaea (assembly GCA_016801145.1). Lineage (NCBI taxonomy): Eukaryota > Metazoa > Chordata > Actinopteri > Esociformes > Umbridae > Umbra > Umbra pygmaea. The sequence continues at coordinate 12,993 of JACXGM010003226.1, read as the reverse complement.
CCCATACAGGACGCCCTAACCAATCCTTACTATACCTGGGTATAATGAATTCAACAACCCAGCCTCTGCCTAAGTTCTCGTTCTCCAGTAGGGTCTTCTTCTCCTTCTTCGTGGATCGCAACCTGAAGGTGCATACACCACCACCAACTGTACCGGAGTGTGAGGCCGGTCACGGCCCACCCAATTCAGCACCACCCAACACACCCCACCACCCCTGGGGTTGGGTACCGCAACCGGTAGGAATCGGACCGGATCAGAACGCAAATTTCGGTTCCTAATTTCGATTCCACTTAATGTGTCGACTGAAGTATTTTCCCTCTGATGCTGTGAAACTGACGTAAAAATATCACACTTTCTCTGTAGTTTACCATTAAATAGATAGCCTACCGTAAATGTAGCTACTTTTAAAATGCCAAACTTTCCCAACTTTCATCCCGGATTTAGCGAGTTCAAATCCAGATGGATGCTTTGTTTTTCTCCATTCCAGCATGTTGCACATTATTTATTTTTTAGTAACGTTAACCCTAATCCTAACCTTAACCTCAGTAAAAACCTATATACAATCAATGGTAACCACATAGCTAACATTAACCATGAACGTTAATATATAATTTAGAATGCTATGGAATGTGTGGAATGTTCTTGCATGAACTGGCGAAATGTAGCAGGTGCAACATGCAGGTGCAACTCAATAGAAGGACGAATATAGCCTAATAACAAAATGCGCAGCTCAACGTAAAAACACCATCAATAAGTTGGCATACAATTTAAATCATGTTTTCAAAATAGTTTCCTGATTACGTCATTTGGGAGAACGTCTGAGATACGGTAGCGCAAAAGAATATGTCAGGAGAGCACGTCGTACAGTCTTGCTGTCACGCTCAGTCCCAATGAATAACAAATGGAAGCAATCGCAGGTATGGCGGTTTTAATCAGACACTCAATATAACACACACAAGTCCAGAACGAGAACAAGACAAGGTACACCAGCGGATTAACCAACAAAATGCAGGCTACAAATTATCTGGTTATATACTCTCTTAATTACAATAGGCAACAGCTGCGTAATGGAACACTGGTGTCTACAGGGGCCTATAATTAAACATAGCGTAGGCTAGAGGTCCCCTTACCCTCCTCTAACCAATAACATGGTACTACCGCTGAACAATATAACCTGGACTTGACACTCCATAGTATTCCGGTGACTGAGAGAGCCGGAAGGTCCTCGAAGATGATGTGGGTGTGACTTGCCAGAGAATGCATATATGGTCATTTTTCTGCAAAAGAACTGCTAAAGTTTGAAGCTGGTTTAGTTAGCATACCAATGCAACATTTATGTTGTTGTTACTTTTTAATAGTGTAACTGTTATTATTAAATTATTGTAGTTGTGTGTTAGTTGACTTAGGTTACTTATTATATATGTAAGTAATTTAAAACATTAATATTATGTTAAATTTCAATAATTTTCTATAAAAAACTCTATAAGAACCTTTAATGTTATTTTTTCAGTTTTTCAATAATCGGTTTAGGGATCGGAATCGTTTTAAAAGTACCGGTTCGGCATCGGAATCATTAAAATCCAAACGATACCCAACCCTAACCACCCCTGCAAATTAAAACACCCCCCCACCTCACAAGTCACCCATCAGCTGGTCCCTCTCTTACCCACAGTGCATTGTCGTTGGAAACAAGTCCCTCGAACAGCTTGTTTTCAAAATACCGCCTGTAGACTCAGGTACACAATTCAAACTACTTCCTCTGCCAATCTGGTCACTGGTCGTCCCTCGGGGTCTGGCCTGCTCTGGTATTACTAACTTAAATGAAAGAAATTACTGTAAAGTTCTTAAATCTCTGACACTGCAAAGTAGCTTTTATACCTTTTAGTGAACTTAAATCTTTGTTATAATCGTTTACATTTCTATTAAAACACCATCTTGGTTTTCTTCTCCCTCCCTGCTCCCGCAGTCTCAACCCAACACTGAAACTACAGCGCCCTCTTGTGGACTGAATAAAACAATGTCTTCTTACAACCTAAGACACAGCATGTGGAAGTACTATAACATCATAACATTACATGTTATAAATCATAAAAATTGAAACCCTACTTTTTGTAACTTTTTTTAAAACTGTCAACATTATTCAAAGGGGGACATCTTCATTCTGATTGGGTATCTGCGAACAGGTGATTCTGACCCAGGGGGGTCAGGGGCTAGAGGTTCTGGGGTTTGTTCAGGAAGAGCTTCAGTCCAGTTCATGACATCTCGTCCACCACTCATGACTTTTAAACCACATGATTGAGAGGAGTAATTTTCATAAGCTGTGTAGTCTTGAAGTGGGATGAATTTCTGGTGATGACATGGTTATTGCGTTTGGCTGCCACTGTGGAACCTTTGACAGCAATAAGCTTTGTATGGGTGGGATTGTAGGCAGGGCATAGCTTCCTTCCTTTTTTTGAAGACACAGGGCTATGTTGCCGACTCTCAGAGCAAAGGAGCAACCCGGCACATCCGGTCGGCATTTTGTTTCATCCTGTTCTTTGCCAGGACATCTGCCTGTCGTAGTGGCACATTAGTCAGAGACTGGAAGGAAAGAGGAGATCCAGGTAGCTTGATTCGAAGGGGCCGCCCAAACAGCACATCAGCAGGAGCTTATAAATCATAAACATTACAATTACTAGAAAGATTTTCTGTGTTTACTGAATGACTTGATAAAATCTGTCAGCAAGACGAGTCGAACTTCCCATGCCTAGAAGTTAGACATAAGTGATTAGGGCAATTGTTGGGTGGTGATACGGTATGTATTGCAATTGTCAGGATTCTGCATGGATTGTGTCAATATTGTGATTTTCTGCTTCTTTAGTAAGACCATGCTAAACAGTTTAATTTTCTGCAAAAACATTGAATACCATAACAAAGCATTCCTAGAGTTCCAGGTATAGTGGTCCAAGCTCCCGACTCTGGATCACACATGCCCTGACTGCTGCAGTTCGAGCCCCGGCTCAGCCACTGTCTCTGCCCTTCTCTCGGTCTCTTTCCAAGAGAGTACTTTCCAGTATTTATTATTGGAATTTAAAAGGTATTCATCAGGATTACATTAAATGGGTAACCCATATAACAGCACACTCCTATGATACCATAGTAAACACAAATACATTACAAAACGTGTCATTGATCTTTCTACATTTTATAGCATGGCTCTCCAATCATGGTACAGGAGAGCTATTGCTCGAAAGTTTTCAGTACAACCCAAATTTAGTTCACCTGATTCAAATAATTAACTTGTTGACTTAAAACAATGTCTTCTGAATGAGGTAATTTGTGCAGCTGTAGTGAACCCGCAGGAATAGGGTTGGACACCCCTGTTATAGTATTTTAGCACTTTAGTCCTGACTTTCGTAAGAGTAGGTTTGTTAAAGGAAAATTCCAGAGTAAATAAAACATATTTTCAATATAGTATTTAAAAACGTTACCTTCGACTGATTTAATGTCGTATGCTGTGCTTTTTCTGCCATTTTTTCCGAAAACAAACGAGAGTGCTGTTCGGGCACTTCTGTTCAGTTTATAGTGAAATACTACAAGGTGCAGAATTCAATGCAAACTGTGTCTGCGCCCTGCAAGTTGCTTCAGTGACGTTGAATTTAGCAGATACTGGCTGTACGAAGCTTGTAATATTTACAACTGGTCACAATATGTTCCGAGAGGTATATGCCCTGTCTGGCTTCAGTAGGTACAGATGTAACCATAATCTGTCACCGACACATTTAGAAATGTTGAAATGATCACACAACTGCACAAACGTGACATGCTAACTAGTTTAGCCCTTGGCCTACTAGCTATCAAACGTCTTTTACTGACAATCTGAATGATTAAATCTCACCAAGCAGATCAATCACCTATCTGGTTAACATTTCTACATTTTCAGCAATATTCTGTAAACTTTTATTATTAATTTACCTGCTATATTTACATCTATTCACACAAAAAAATCAAATGACTAGCTGTTAGTGATAGTTAGTTAGTGTTAACTCAATCTTACAGAGGCCAGTTTAGGAAGTTCAGAACGCATTGAAAAGGTGTTTTTGTGACTATGATGTTGGAAAGATTTCTGGAAAAATGATTTTGAGGTGTTTGAGGGCTGGAGTGTCCCTTTAATGCAAATTTCCAATCTGGCCCACATACCATCATTGCAACCTAATCATCCCTGGCTTTCAGTTGGCTCTTTCATCCCTTCCCTCCCCCCCTTCTCCCAGGCTGTTGCTGCAAATCAGAATCTGTTCTCAGTCAACTTGCCTGTTAAAATAATGGTTAAACTAAAGTACAGCTTACCCTTTAAAACAAACACAAAGCCAATATTAACATGTTATAGTTATACACTGATCAGCCATTACATTATGGCTACCTGCCTAATATTGTGTAGGTCACCCCTTTGCCACCAAAACAGCAGCCCCATACGCAACAAACTGCAATGCACTGTGTTCTGACACCTTTCTATCAGAACCAGTATTAACTGTTTCAGCAAGGTGAGCTACAGTAGCTTGTCTGTTGGAACAGACCTATTGGTTCAGTCTTCGCTCCCCACGCATCATTGAGCCTTGGCCGTCCTTGACCCTGTTGCTATTCTTTCCTTGGTTCACTTTTGAAAGGTACTGACCACTGAAGACTGGGAACACCCCACAAGAGCTGCAGTTTTGGAGATGCTCCGACCCAGTCATCTAGCAAACACAATATGGCCCTTGTCAAATTTGTTTAAATCTTTATGCTTGCCCATTCTTTTCTGCTTAATTTTGTTCTCAAAGTTTGTGTTATAAGCAAGAAAAATGGGCAAGCGTAAGGATTTATACAAATTCGACAAGGGTCAAATTGAACAAACACTGACCAATGGGGCTGGGCAATAGGACGATTACATCGACTCTGGATGATGGATTTCAGCCAATTGCAACCATGTGACTATGTTAAAAACAATGTTATTTTAATATTGAACTTGATTCGCACTGCCTTATCTGGTGGCTCACAAACGTGCAGCACAGTGAGCTGGCTAAAATGACAAACAGCCTATAATAGTTTGCCAATTTACTAGGGCTGGGCAATACTAGGGCTTCTGATATTAGGCTGATTATCGTCTTAGATTTTGGATATCGTAATATTGTGATATGACAAAAGTGTTATCTTTTCCTGTTTTAAAGGCTCGATTACAGTAAAGTGAAGTAATTTTCTGAATTTACCAGACTGTTCTAGCTTTTCTATTATTTGCCTTTACCCCACTTAGTTATTATATACACATCAATGATGATTATTTATCAAAAATCTCATTGTTTAAATATGTCTTTGTAAGCACCAATAGTCAACCCTACAACATTGCCGCAATATTGATATTGAGCTATTCAATCAACAATATTGTGAGATTAGATTTTTTCCATATTGCCCAGCTCTATTTGTCATACTTACTCACCACATCCAATATGATTGAGCATTATTTTTTACTATAATAGATTTGAATATTAAACTGACAGAGATTGGTAAATGTTCGAAAACAATGTCTGTGTCTTGCACACCTCTTTGTCAAAGAAAGTGCAGTTCTTTACTTGTTGATTTTAATAAAGAAAATTCCCTTTTTTTCTTTACATGTGTACACATTTTCCAAACTTTAAAAATAATTAAATATCGAGATATCTTTAGTTGTTAAAGCTACTATTTACTATAGGGCTGGGAATTGCAAGTGACGTCACAATATGATTTTATCACAATACTTTTGTGCCGATGCAATATGTATTGTGATTCTCATGATTCTGAATGTATGGCAAATCAAATTCAAACATGCTAAACAGTTCAACAGGATAGAAACTGACAAGAAATATTTAATTCTATAACAAAACCATGGCAACCATTTTTGCTTAACTTTCTAAGTAAGCATTAACACACAACAGACTGTGCGTTGCCAGGGAATAGCCGCACACCTCACCAGTGTAGAAAGCCACAAGGCGGAAGCTGTTTTACAATGATGTGTATAAAACTTGTTCTGTCGCCCTATGCATTTGTCAGTCATTGTCATTGTATGTTTTAAGGTTTGTTTCATTTATGAATCTAGCTTCCCATGTGTTGTATTTTTTTTTGTGCGCATTTGCGCTGCCACCTGTTCTTTGAAACACAAAATCCTCCACTGGGTTTTGCACTTGCCAACTACATTCTTACAGCTATATCGGCCAACTATATTCCTTTTGCAGCATTTTAATTATGTCAATGAATATGCGGTAATTCCGTGCAAGTGTATTAGGGATGCTTATATTGACCGTTTAACCGTTAACCGAAAGTAAAACATTTGACCGATTTTAATACTCAGTTAAACGGTTAAGAAGTTTTTTTTCTGGCGCTTAGTTTTGTAAGGTGAGGAGATATAGGTAATGAGGAGCGAAATATACCGGCTGCCTGTTTTGCGTCTTTATTTAAAATGACAACCCTTGAACATTTATGATGACTGTGATATTAACTTGCGCTTTAATTTTTTCATGTACAGAAACGTATAACGCTATCGTATTGGGAAGCATATATTATTTTATCGGCTATAATGTTACTTTAAAAACAACAAACACAGTGATTAACAACACACACTTTATTTTCGGAGAGGACCGTAATGGTAATTTCAATGAAATGGGTGCGCTCTGCAGCTATTGTGTAGTTAGTAACATAACGCATAGCAAGCGTTATCAACATTTTGTTTTGTGTTAATGAAATATAGCCCTTATTTGCATTAGGCCTCCTGTAAGCAACAACCTTGTTCCAGATTGTCACTGACTGTTTTCATTCTATAATTTGACAACTCGGTAAACACTGCATCAAGGCTACTTTCCTTTGATTGAAAACAGAAAGTGAAAACGTCTACGACAAATTTTCTGCGACAATATTTTGGTTGGTGTGGACTTTACGCTCGTGTAGTTTGGTGAAACCAAACATCGACACAGCTTTAGTATGAAACAAAGTAGTTTCATTGTATTGTTTATTGTGGACTTTGCACCCGAGTGAACTTATACGCAAAGCTGGTGCACCCGGCAGCTGTTGTTGATCTGTTCTGTATGCTGTTTAGACATTAAAACAAATCCGTGAAATAAAATGATTGTACATTTAACGGGTTACAGACACTCGTCAATTTTTTTTATTTAAAGCCTATTTAATCTTATAATCTTATCAGTTAACGGAAAATTACCCGAAATGAGCATCCCGAAAGTGTATTATTCTTGCCAATTCACCCCTCATAGCGCATAGAATAAATGCCAATTTCATGGATAACAAAAGACTTACACCATCTATCGACAATGCCTGGAAATGTCCATTCGACTTTATAAAGTCAGACATTGCACAGCCAGAATGACCAACAAATAACAACTCAAAGCAATTACTAACAATAAGGCTCTGTTGCTTATGAGCTTGGAATGCTTTGTACTCAAAGTTTGCCTTGAGGCAGGGACTTAATAACCTTCTATTGGTCATAGTTTAAATTTTAAGAATAATTCACAGTTTCTATATCCAACAGACACAGAAAATACAAGGTAGGGGTTAGTGGGTAAGTGATAATTCAAGTTTACTGATTGGTGCCGCTGATTTCAATAGTAGGCCAAAGCCACGTTTAAAGGGAGAGTCCACCAGACCCTCCACAAATTGAGCGGAAGTGTCTGGGAACGAGATTATATTAAGCAACACTCCACATTGTCAATCAAAAACGTAAGGCCTACTTTTAGTGTGAACCTAACATGACATGTTTTTTCTGTTTTGTAGGTCAACTGGTGACAGGCTGGAGTGGCAGCTGTCGTGGCTGTGTGGAGAAACATCTTTTCTTCAACATGTCTGTTCTGCAGCCTGTGGAACAACTAACTCTTGCGCAGCTGGAAATCAAGTTCCAGCGGGACATGTTTCAGACCTCAAGGTTCCTTTTTGGCCCGCAGGCCATCAGTGTGTCCCTTTTCAAGGTGCTTCGTGCAACCCTGAGGGGAGTGAGCCATGAGGTCAACCGTAGACTGGTGCTGTCCCAGTCTGTGCAGCTAAATCAACAGCCTGGTTCACTCACCCTGGACCTCACAGCACTGGCAGAGAATTGGCGCAAACCGGCGCGTAACTATGGACTAATGCTTGAGGTTCAGTCCCACCCTGCTCACACCCTCAGCATGGACAGTTTTACTGTTCACCACCCGGGGAACACTCTCCCATTCGGGACAACTGAAACTCTTCCGGAGGTCCAGGCTTCACTAGTAGCTGTTTCCTTGAATCCACTGCAGTGCCGCAGTCGACGGAAGAGAAGTGCTGTCTACATCCCAGTGACTCCCAGTAATGTGTGTAAACCCCGCCGCCTCTACATTGACTTCAAAGATGTAGGCTGGCAGGACTGGATCATCGCGCCACAAGGGTATCTGGCCAACTACTGTCACGGAGAGTGTCCGTTCCCACTGAGCGAGAGTCTGAATGGCACAAACCATGCCATCCTGCAGACACTGGTACACTCCCTGGACCCTCAAGGCACACCCCAGCCCTGCTGCGTACCCATCCGCCTGTCCCCTGTTTCTATGCTCTACTACGACAACAATGACAACGTAGTCCTTCGTCACTACCAGGACATGGTAGTGGATGAGTGTGGCTGCAGATGACAGATTAGTTGTGAAGAGAATTCAACAGATGTTTGTTTTTGTCAGTATTAATTTTTTTACTTGTATTTGTCACTACATAATAAAACCCAATTTTTAATTGAGACCTCTGAGATTTATACAATTATTATAGAGTAGACAGTTATGTCATAGGATGTTATTTTTATCTTTCAGAAAGATACTCTCAGAGCCATATATAAATCCATCTTTGTATACGGCTCTGGGTTTTAAGTTTTATGAACCATCGATATTGTATGCCCTCGACGTTAACGAGTCCTCTTATCGATGCTGCTGCTCCAAAGCGAATTTTTGTCCCTCCATAGTCTTATTTGATCAATGAGTAATGTAGACAAACTGCTGCATGTGTGTAGCTAATGTTAAGTTACATCAACCTTAGCTAATGTCAGCTGCATACAGCTCCCGACATTAAAGCTACGCGCCAAGGTAATGCTCTCTCGTTTGGGTTAGAGAGCTAACCTATAGATATGAGCAGAGATTGGATACTGAGTAATGTGCCTCAACTTAGGAGAAATGACTAAATTAAATATGTTATTGTATGGCACGTTACTTTCAGAAAGCTAATTTTTAAGTTCCAATTTAAAGTTGCCGATCAAATATTACTTTATACCAGCACACACTCTCTGGCTCATACCATATCAAACATTTAACTTCCTTGTTTACCTATTTGAAAAATGTGATGGCCAAAATACCATTGATTTATATTTTGTTTAGTTTTTGATGAAACTGCTCCAAATTTAAATCAATTTTGTACTTTTAATAAACCACATGCAGTTAGGCCACTGACTTTCTGACCTCTTTGTATTAGATATCTTTTGTTGCTTTGATTAAACATAAAAGCTATAAAAGACTCTTACAATAGTTGTTCCTAAACATCAACATTTCACATATAATTACTGTATTCATTACAATACACAGCTTTTCTGCATTTTTTATGTCGAATGTTTGGCATTTTTTACACATTTAGCTATGTGGTTTTGAAAAAAATGATTATTGTTGGTTTAAAAACAACAACTTTATGTATTGTTTATAAAAGGCGGAGAAAAGTAAAGACTTTAGTGATGAACAATGAATAATTGTTTTACATTCTGTACTAAATGATGGAAGTCACCCAGGAGTATTGAATAAATATGGTTACGTTTATTTTAGCTTTCAGTGTTTAATATCAGTGTTTTTATGGGAATGTGGATCTTTCAGATCAATTTGAGAAGCTCTTTTGATCATGTTTCACATTTTATTGTGTCATGTAGTGTTTGTGGCGCTGGTCTTGGTCTTGACTCGGTCTCGCCCTTCCTCGGTGTTGGTCTCGGCTTGGTCTCGGCCCCTAAAAGTCTTGGTCATGGTCTCGATAAACTCAGGTCTTGATCTTGTCTTGGTCTCGGGTTAGGTGGTCTTGACTACAACACTGATAGATAGAAATAGATAGAAAAAGCGTAATGTAGCGTGACTCCAGATCCTCAGCCCTGTCCCACAGTTTATGGCTCTCGGTCTCCAGATGCAAAACCCTAGCCTCCAGGCCAGCTATCGTCTTACCATGGGTAGTGACAAACTTTTGACTACCTTGTGTTTGACTCCTGTATCTACCACACAAGATATTATACCTATTTACCACAAATCATGTTCTAAATGCTATTGTTATTTAGATAGTTGCCACACATTGCACATAGATTCCTGTTAACACCTTTAAAGAATTGCATTCATACACTATTTAAATATGATTTTTTATGTTATGGTTCTAAAGTTTTATTTTTAATATTATTCATGGTTCAACCCTATGATGTATGTTATTGCATTTAAATCATGATTTAGAATTGATTTTCAATACATACATGCTACTCTTTGAATAAAATGTCATAGTCAAGTGCAAAATTGTTCTAGGCATTCTATTGAATATATATATTATATAGTGTCACGTTTGAAGGTTAGGTGTGGTGTAGAGAGGGAGGCTCACGCAGGTAGATGGTAAAGCAGGTTTATTGTACACTGTATCCAGGAACCTTCATAAGATAAATGCAGGGTAACAACCAGAGCGAGAGCACAACGATGATCCCTCACTAGCCTACAGCAGCACGACACTGAACAGCTAAACCGAGGGACAGCGCGTACACATTTCTTCCTAACCCTGGCGACTCACTTTTCACATTCCTTTACAATAGCTCCTGATCAGCTTTCTCCAATATAGTGCAACCGTACAGACCAATTGACAATATGATAATGAACCGCGCCTTCCTCTCATTCACCCGGACAAATATAGGGACCGAGTTAACCAGCTGACAGTGATTAGGTAATTAGATCAACTCAGTCCCCAATCAGTACCAGGTGAAAGAGAGGAAGGCGCTACATAGCACAATCAACACAACAGAACCCACAGTGCATATATAAGGTTAACTCAAATCAATACATATATATTAAGAGTCCATACTTAATTAATCGACTCTTTCTGCCACAACCTGGCTGATGTCCCTGCCAGGTTGTGATAGTTTGCCCCCTCAAAAAATGCTGGTCCAGCCACGAGGAAGGCAGGAAAACACAAAGAGCGCCTGTTAAACCACAAAAAGGAGGAAGGGAGGGCGGGCGGGTGGGCGGGCAGCGCCCTCCCCCATACACATAGTACCTTGAGCGTCCCCAAAACCCCATCTCTTCGGCGTAGGGGGTTCCGCCGGAGGACGTAGCATCAGCACAAACGCGGTCCTCTCTCTTACTGCCGTAGCTGCTGCAATAGCTGCCCTCATAATTTCTCCCACAGCATCCGCAGCTCGCATAGCAGCCCTCGCTGAGCTTGCTGTCTTCTTCACCCTCAGTATGACAGCCCTCTCCTCCCCGGACAGCGGTCTTCCCCTCTCCAGCTGTATCTCCGCCAGCCATTCCCATGGAGGAGGTGGAAGCGACTAAGTGAGCCGCTCTGTCAGCGGCTGGTCGGTCTTCGGGACCGGAGGATATGCGGCGGGCCATGGTGGAAGATGTAGCCCACCGCTCCCCCCTAAAAATGTCCTGGGGGTAATTTTGACCGAGCCCCTCCGGTCCCTCGCTGCCTGGTCTCAGATGTCCCTCTTGAAGGCGGTTCAATCTGTCACGTTTGAAGGTTTGGTGTGGTGTAGACAGGGACGCTCAGGCAGGTAGATGGTAGATGGTAAAGCCATTTTTTTGTACACTGTATCCAGGAAACCTTCTTAAGATAAATGCAGGGTAACACCCAGAGCGAGAGCACAACAATGATCCCTCACTAGCCTACGTGCTATTTAAACAGCAGCTCGACACTGAACAGCTAAACCGAGGGACAGAGCGTACACATTTCTTCCTAACCCTGGTGACTCACTTTTCACATTCTCTTAAAATAACTCCTGATCAGCACCTACGTACTGGCATAAGGGAAAATAAAATACCATGCCTAGCACTGACAGAGAATGAAAATATATAGGACATTAAACTAAACTTATAAATGAGTCCATACTCAGTTCAATGGAACAAGAGTCCCACTCTGGGACTCCTGTTACATATAGACATATATACAATGTATAATGACTGCTTTTATGTAACAAAATTCTTATATTAATTATCAAATACCTGCTAATGCAAAGTTTGTCTCAAATTAATTTATCAATCCCCAAAATCACAAAAACATATTGTTTGCTTGAAGGCAAACAGCAGAGATAATCACTGGGCAGCATTTATACCGGGCTTTAATTGTGTGAATTTCTGGGAGCTAAATGAATGGCTCTTTGACTGACATGATTTGACTCACAATGTTCACAAATAAGTGTGGTTTGTTTGCAAACAACTCGTCACTGTCAGGTTGGTAATACTGAAATGTATAAGAATGACTTTTTCATATTTTAAATAAAAACACATTCAAAACAAAGTATTGGAAAATATATATAGTTTTACATTGTTATTTATTATGTGAATATACATTGTTTACTAACAATTTACACATGTGCAGAATTATTAATCAGCAAACGAATGCCCTGACATTGTTTAATTTTATTAAACACATACAAGTTTAAACATTCTTACAGTGCCTTGCGAAAGTATTCGGCCCCCTTGAACATTTCGACCTTTTGCCACATTTCAGGCTTCAAACATAAAGATATAAAACTGTAATTTTTTGTGAAGAAGGAACAACAATGGGACACAATCATGAAGTGGAAGGAAATTTATTGGATATTTCAAACTTTTTTAACAAATAAAAAACTGACAAATTGGGCGAGCAAAATTATTCAGCCCCTTTACTTTCAGTGCAGCAAACTCTCTCCAGAAGTTCAGTGAGGATCTCTGAATGATCCAATGTTGACCTAAATGACTAATGATGATAAATAGAATCCACCTGTGTGTAATCAAGTCTCTGTAT
>JACXGM010003225.1:0-42795 GCA_016801145.1 Umbra pygmaea | reverse complement strand
AGTTACTTGTCATTTAGTTATTTGTCATTCAGGTACTTATCATTTAGTTATTTGTCATTCAGGTACTTATTATTTAGTTATTTGTCATTCGATTACTTGTCATTTAGTTACTTGTCATTTAGTTATTTGTCATTCAGATACTTGTCATTTAGTTATTTGTCATTCAGGTACTTATCATTTAGTTATTTGTCATTCAGGTACTTATTATTTAGTTATTTGTCATTCGATTACTTGTCATTTAGTTACTTGTCATTTAGTTATTTGTCATTTAGTTACTTGTCATTTAGTTATTTGTCATTCAGGTACTTATTATTTAGTTATTTGTCATTCGATTACTTGTCATTTAGTTACTTGTCATTTAGTTATTTGTCATTCAGATACTTGTCATTTAGTTATTTGTCATTCAGATACTTGTCATTTAGTTATTTGTCATTCAGGTACTTATTATTTAGTTATTTGTCATTCGATTACTTGTCATTTAGGTACTTGTCATTAAGTTACATTTCAGATGCTCCAAACACTTTGTTAACTACTGTAATGGTGAAGTATTATCCTTATCATACCTCAGTAAGCCATGACATTCCAAGATCAGAAGCAAGATGTTTTGATAACATTGGTGGGTAGAAAAAATTGCAATACACATGACCTGTTTAGCCTGAATAGTGCCACTTTTACGGCTATTGGCCAAACATCCCAGAATACATCTATACAAGTAAATATGCAAATTAAACTGCAGTTGACAAAGAATGAAGCAGCATATATCCTGCATTAGTGCCTCTCCTGGGGGAGAAGACAGATGGACTGAATATCTATTTGTTTTTCAAGTGTTGCTGTGTAAAAATACCAAATATTCTGTTAAAAACAGCTCAGACACCAAACAATACCCACCCAGGACCAGAGATCTCTTCCATTCTCTTCCAGAATGGAAGCTGGGAAATGCACAGTTGTCATGACGCTCCATGGAGTGTGGGTGCCGCCCTATTGTCATTTCGGGATTTGGCACACTATCAGTCTCACGCACCTGTTATTAACCTCATCTTCACAAGTATACATTGCTTTCACTTCCTGGTCTTCAGTGTTGGTCATTATCTCTGTGTTGCTGTTCCTCAACTGTCACGCCCATCCAAGGAGGCTGGCGTGAACAGACTATTTGAACTGATATAAGGACTCCATTCATATATATTTGTGTTTCCTTGTTCAGTGCATTATGCATGGTGTTTTGTGTTCTTATGTTTATAGGTGTAGGTTTGCTTTTAGACTGACAGCTCCTCCAGTTAAGCAGTTCCTAGTCAGTCTAGTTGTGTCAGTGTATGGTAGATCTGGTTGAAATTTGTATTGTGTATTTAAAAAATATATAATATGTATTTTGCTGTATTTTCATGTGTTGGGACCACGGGAAGCTTAATAGTTGATTTAGCCTATGGGATTCTAGTAAAATAGGAAATGCACTGGTAGAAATGGCTGTGCTGAGCATGTAGTGCTGAGCCAGCAGGCAGCGGTTGAACAGCAAACAGCCAGCATATGTAGTCTATTATTCCTGCCCTGGTGTAAATTGATCACGCTGTGGAGGGCTATATAACGGGTCCTGGCACTGTCCGGAAACACCCTCCCATCGTCTGATTCACGCACTAAAACGCATTCATGTGTTCTGTGAGCGTACTCACACCCAATCAGACACACTCACATGTTAGAGGAAGCATGCAGTGTTCCATCGAAACTTGAACCCATCAAAACTTGAAGAACACACAGTACAGGTAGTTAGAAATCCCATATGAGGCTCATTTAAACAGAATTCAAAATATAAGCTTGTTTTAAATCTAATTTCTGTAAACAAATAATATTCTGTTGATTTATACCTATACTGCCCTACAAAGGTGAAATACCTTAACTCACTGTAGTGTAGAACTGTTGGCAGAAAATTTGAAAATAATTGCCATATTTCCAATATTCTGTCTACAATTCATTTGCTGGACAACAAAACAACATTAAAGTCACTTTTCTCAGTTCTACACTGGCAAGTTAAAGTATTTTGCCATGGTAAGGCAGTATCTGTTGCTGTTGACTTATCCTGTATTTATATTTGTGGTCAACGCTTAAGTTGTAGAAGAAAACAGGATGAGCTGGCCATTCGGCGGTCTACTGGCATTAACAGTATTGATAAACATCCTTGCATTCATAGCTCTCTCTATTAAGATGGTGATCTGTCTCCGGCCCGGTCGCTTTGCTTTTTACTGACACGTGGGCAAGGGGTGTTTCTGCTGACTGCTGCGTTTGGCTTTAAGATCCAATAAGCAGTACGCCATCATTCTGCTTTGACTGCGAAATGACTGAAGCAAGGAATTATATTGAGTCAATGCAATTCCTTATAGCTCTGTTCTCAGTTCCTGCATGGCAGTTGTAGTGTTGTAATGTATTGCGCACACTTTATGGTACTTCATGCTTCCAGTCTCTATGCATACTGCACCAGTGAAAACAACAACAACATCCACTTTGTACCAAGGCCATTGAATGCAAAAAATGCACACTCAGAGCTTTGCTAATCTATTCTCTTTACAGTCGCAAGCAGAATGCAAAAAGGCCAGCTGAACTTTTAACGTTGTTTTCTTGTGGTTCCAAAGTGACTACTATAGTGACCACGGCTGTATCCATTGGGAAAATGTACAATGAACCATCTTGCTCATTGTTGTAAATGTGTTTTTTTAATAATGAACTTGCTACCACACTGACAAGGTTCATGACAGTTAGATGTTATGTGATCGGGGCCTCAAGATTCTGTGCACCCCAGAATACATGTCTGTGTTAGGAGCATATCACCTGTGCTGTATAATGACTGGTTAGTGCTATTTCTGACATGAGATACCTGCCTACACCATGCTAACCAACACATTTTATGAAAGCTTTGTCTCAGAGCTTTTACACTAGGTAAATCAAACTGGAGGTCTGACTGCGCATTAAGAATTGATGATCAATACTTCCTTACCTTTAATGAGGAAGTCAAGATCTTGTTATAAAATGTATCTTGGAACTCACTGGACTTTGTTGAAAACTTCACTAGAAAATGTATTTTTGAAAGATTTTCCACATCAAATATATAGTGCTTAGTAAGAAAAAAATACATTAAAATGGAATGTCTGTTAAGGAAATGTCTGTTGTATTATCGGTTTCTTATCAAGTGTTACAAAATACATATACATACTCCCAGGCCACTTTATTAATTACACCTGTTCAACTGTTCATTAACGCAACTATCTAATCAGCCAATCACGTGGCATCAAGTCAATGCATTTAGGCATGTAGACATGGTCAAGACGATCTGCTAAAGTTCAAACCAAGCATCTGAATGGCAAAGAAAGATGATTTAAGTGAATATGAACCTGGTTGTTGGTGCCAGACGGGCTGATTTGAGTTCTTCAGAAAGTGATGATCTACTGGGATTTTCCTGCACAACCATCTCTAGAGTTTACAAAGAATGGTCAGAAAAATAGAAAATATCCAGTGAGCAGCAGTTCTCTGAGTAAAAATGTCTTGTTGATGGCAGAGGTCAAAGGAGAATGGCCAGACTGGTTCGAGCTGATAGAAAGGCAACAGTAACTCAAATGACCACTTGTTACAACCAAGGTACGCAAAAGAGCATCTCTGAAAGCACAACACATTGAACATTGAAGCAAGTGGGCTACAGCAGCAAAAGAACACACTGGGTGTAACTCCTGTCAGCTAAGAACAGGAATCTGAGGCAACAACTTACATGGGCCCACCACAATTGGACAACAGAAGATTGGAAATATGTTGCCTGGTCTGATGAGTCTCAATTTCTGCATTGACATTCAAATGTTAGGGTCAGAATTCGGTCTAAACAACATGACAGCATTGATCAATACTGCCTTGTATCAATGGTTCAGGCTGGTGGTGTTGGTATAATGGTGTGGGGGATATTTTCTTGGTACACTTTGGGCCCTTTAGTACCAACCGAGCATCATTTAAACACCAAAGCCTACTTGAGTATTGTTGCTGACCGTGTCAATCCCTTTATGACCACAGTTTACCCATCGCCTAATGGCTACTTCCAGCAGGAAAACACGCCATGAAAAGCTCACATCATCTCAGACTGGTTTCTTGAACAGGACAATGACTTCCTGGCACTCAAATGGCCTCCACAGTCACTAGATATAAACCCAATCAAGCACATTTGGGATGTGGTGGAATGGAAGATTCACATCATAGATGCTCAGCTGACAAATCTGCAGCAACTGCGTTTAATGTCAATCATTTCAATATGGACCAAAATCTCTGAGGAATGTTATTAGCCCCTTGTTGAATATATGCCGTGAAGAATTAAGGCAGTTCTGAAGGCAAATGTGGTTCAGCCCAGTACTAGAAGATTGTACCTAATAAAGTGAATATATATATACAGTGCATCTGGAAAGTATTCACAATGCTTCACATTTGCCACATTTTGTTATGTTGCACCCTTATTCCAAAATTGATCAAATTCATTATTTCCCAAAAAATTCTACAAACAATACCCAATAATGACAATGTGAAAGAGGTGTTTTTGAAATCTTAGCAAATTTATTCAAAATAAAAAACAAAAAAGCCCATATACATAAATATTCACAGCCTTTGCCATGACACTCAAAATTGAGCTCAGGTACATCCTGTTTCCACTGATCATCCTTGAGATGTTTCCAAAACCTGATTGGAGTCCACCTGTGGTAAATTCAGTTCATTGGACATGATTTGTAAAGGCACACACCTGTCTATATAAGGTCCCACAGCTAAAAGTGCATGTCAGAGGACAAACCAAGCCATGAAGTCTAGGGAATTGTATGTAGACCTCAGAGACAGGATTGTATCGTGGCACAGATCCCAATGAGCACAGTGGCCTCCATCATCCGTAAATGGAAAAAGTTTGGATCCAGCAGGGCAGGACTCTTCTTAGAGCTGGCCGCACAGCCAAACTGAGCGATCGGGTAAGAAGGGCCTTAGTCAGGGAGGTGACCAAGAACCTGATGGTCACTCTGACAGAGCTCTAGCATTTCTCTGTGGAGAGAGGAGAACCTTCAAGAACAACCATTTCTGCAGCACTGCACGAGACGGAAGTGGTCAGACAGAAGGTAACAGAAGACTGGCTACAGAACAACTCTGAATGTCCTTGAGTGGCCCAGCCAGAGCCCAGACTTGAACCTAATTGAACATCTCTGGAGAGATCTGAAAATGGCTGTGCACCACCGCTCACCATCCAACCTGATGGAGCTTGAGAAGTCCTGCAAAGAAGAATGGGAGAAACTGCCCAAAAATAGGTGTGCCAAGCTTGTACTCAAAAAGAATTGAGGCTGTAATTGTTTCCAAAGTTGCTTCAACATAGTATTGTGCAAGGCTTTGCTAAGATATCAAACACACTTCTTTCACTTTCTATTATGTTAAAGCCATTAATCTATTTTCCACAGAGCTGAAGCATCTCTGCTGTCCATGGTGCTGAAGCCATTTGGCTGTCTATTGTGTTGAAGCCATTCATCTATTTTAAATGGACCTGAAACTATGCTATGGTGCTGAAACCCATTCCAAGCTCCATATTGCTGAAAAATACTATTCAGCCACACCTGCAATCTTTAATCTCACACTGGGCAATTTTGTCCGGCAAGGACCAGTGTTCATGTGAGGTTGTACCAGTAATATCTCCACGCAGGTGGGGCAGTAGCCCGTGTAAAACAAACTCTGTCACATGCTGATGTGTCTGCGCTACACATTTCAACAACACGTGCTCAACTTCCACAGGAGAAGAAGGTTCAGAGTCCCATGCGGAGACACCAGGCAGTGAAGCTAGTGAAGAGGGCACATCGTACCAGGCATGTGCCAACACAGCGCTGAAGGTCCTGGGGGGCCTCGTGTTTGTCCTGTGTGTCTCCTCTTCCTGGGTGGGCACTACTCAGTTGGTTCAGCTCACCTTCAAGTCCTTCTCCTGCCCCTTCTTCATCTCCTGGTTCAGCACTAACTGGAACATCCTATTCTTTCCTCTTTACTACGGAGGCCATGTGATGACCACCCGAGACAAGCAGACACCAATACAGAAATTCAGGTAATTAACCATGATAGTGTGAAAGACTATGGAAGGTATTCAACCAGGGGAGACAGACAGAAATGTATAGGGACCCTGATATCAGATGTGTTGAATGCTTCTAATTCAGTATTTATTGGCGTTGATCTCCTCCATTGCTCAGTGAGGGACTATTTATATAACCCATCCTTCTTGTAATCACCATTTGCACTCAAGCATGTGAAAAAGGATTTTGACCCTGGAGAAACATCCAGTGTAGTTATAATGATGTCTGCACATTTCAATGAAGCTTTGCCTCAGCCGTTTAAAAAAAGACAAATGGTTTTGACTTGCATCCAAATATTTTGTATCCCCACCCTCACACGTCCTCCTCATAGATGCTAATCTTTTTAAAAATGCTCTCACCAACAACAAACTTTACTTTCGCTCTGTAATGTCCTTTGTCAGAGAGTGCAGCAGGCTTTTCGGGGAGGATGGGATGACCCTCAAGCTGTTCCTAAAGAGAACCGCCCCCTTCTCCATCCTGTGGACCCTGACGAACTACCTGTACCTGCTGGCGCTACGGAAACTGACCGCCACCGACGTCTCGGCCCTGTACTGCTGCCACAAGGCCTTCGTCTTCCTGCTGTCCTGGATCGTCTTAAAGGACCGATTCATGGGTGTCCGGGTCAGTAGTAACAGGGCTAATTAATCATAGAGGAGGGATGTAGGTCTTCGTGTGTCATGCCTGATGGTTTTTCCACCCTCATCCAGATTGTGGCAGCTATAATGGCTATCACCGGCATTGTCATGATGGCTTATGCAGATGGTTTCCATGGGGACTCCATCATAGGCGTGGCCTTAGCTGTGGGCTCAGCTTCCACATCAGCCCTATACAAGGTTGGTCTTCTAAACCCGTATCTGTTCATTCCTGCTCATTACGTGGGGTCACTTGATTTCCCATCAGTTTGATCAGTACAACATGTTCTTGTGTCGTGTTTGGGCTCCAGGTGCTCTTCAAGATGTTCCTGGGCAGCGCCAACCTGGGTGAGGTGGCGCACTTCTTGTCCACCATGGGTGTCTTCAATCTCATCTTCATCAGCTTTATCCCCATCATCCTCTACTTCACCAAGGTGGAGCACTGGGGCTCTCTGTCGTCGCTGCCCTGGGGATACCTGTGCGGTCTGGCTGGACTCTGGCTGGGTGAGTAGACACATGTATGGAACAGACACACAAACACAACACAGTGCTCCATTAGGTTTAACATTGTCTTTTCTCTTTCAGTGTTCAATATCCTGGTTAATGTTGGTGTGGTGCTAACCTACCCCATCCTCATCTCAATAGGCACACTACTTAGTGTGCCTGGAAATGCAGGTATATGTCTGCCTGTCTGCCTGTCTGTCTGTTCTGCCTGTTTGCCTGTCTGCCTGTTCTGCCTGTCTGCCTCTGCAATTTTGTGTGTGTATGTGTGTGTGAGGTCTAAGAAAATGATGAGTGTCTGTATCTTCCCTGAAGTATGTGTAAATACCATTGTAGTGCATTGAGAGGTATTGTATCCAGAGGTCAGCAATTGAGGCCCCGGCAGCAAACAGATTACGCAGCAAGGCTGACTCTCTCACCTCAGAAACCCAATCGTCAATGTGTCTTCACAGACACAGCATCCATCTGTCACTAGGGGAGGATCAGGTTTGCTAAGGGGACATGAAATGCCTACAGACTAGTTATTTTCCTCAAGCACAGTGGCCTGTATGAAGGTCAGTGGGTTACGACAGGTTAGCATAGTCCAAGTGTCTGTGCCGATAAGGGGCCGAGATGACACAGGGAGCAACTTGTGCTGATAGTACTGTACACCGCGCTGTAAAGCTGAACCCATCCCCCCTCGCAGGTTAGATGAAGCCTCACTGTGTCCATGGGTTCTGTTACGTGACGTGATTAATCTGAACATTTCCTAACCTTTCAGTTCAAATGATCAAAACACATCTCACTCCCCATCCCTCTTTACCCCCCCCCTCGCGTTGCCTAGCGGTGGATGTGCTAAAGAACGAGGTGATCTTCAGTGTGGTGCGTCTGGCTGCCACCTGCATCATCTGCCTGGGCTTTCTTCTGCTGCTCCTTCCGGAAGAGTGGGACTCCGTCACGCTACGCTTCCTTGCTGCCTTCGCGGACAAGAAGTCTGAAGATCACGGCGAGGAGCTGACCGAGTCCAGCATCCCCGGGCGAAGCCGCAGCCGGGCCAATGGAGCCGTCTCTATCCCCATGGCATGACCCCCCGCGCTATCAGCTCTCGCTGTCCTCCACTGTGCTGTCGCATCACCAACCCCAGTGGCGCACATCTCTGCGTCTAATTTAGGAAGTGTGACGGGGTGACTAACGTGGACTGCAGAACTGGAAGTTAAAGAAATCTGAAGAACTTGAAGTATATTTTAAACTGACAGAAAATGTCAAAGCTCTGTCACTTTTCCCAGGAACTACTGGATGTCAAGTAAGAGGACAGAAACTGGTACAGTGTTTCTTCTGAAGGGCAAGTTAGAAAGTGTTATTTACTTTCTTAAGAGTGTCCCCGACCAATCTTGCTTCCGGCACGCCCGTAGACCACGTTAGCCCAACCTTGAAACTGCTCCACCGACTTTATTCTGTGAATATAAATATTGACAGGGCCAATTTGGCTCAATCCTATCTGTATTTATTGAATTTACTCAGAGGTCAATCAATAGATTATTTACATTCGACTTCTTATATAGAATTATTTAAAGGAATGGTTTAGGAAATATACAATGCTTAATGTACAGGCTCTTTTTCTTTTTTAATAAAAGAAAAAAGGTACATCATTTCTTATTATATATGTCAATCAAATCACTGTCTTACAAATATTCACACAGCTTTAAAACACTGAAATGAAAACACATGCTGTGTTGAAGAACTGAAAATGCACGAGATATTTAGGTTATCAATAGACATGGAAGTGGGTAAGATCCAAATTGGCCAAGGGCTCCGGGCAGAGTTTGTGAGACCTCTACACAGCCAGGACATTTAGATCCTCCAATTACATCACCTTTGCATGGAAAACAGGCGTGACATACAGTCAGCAACTTCATGTTCACACTAAATGTATAACTAACTGCTCAGTAGTACTGTTCACACAGGGCTAAAAAAACATAGGCCTACTTTTGTTTAACTACAACAGTACTTTGTAATTAGCTTTAGAAGTCTGTGAACCTGCCGTCACAACAGCTAGGTGGGGTTGTTTCCTGTATGCCACTACACTATTTCTTCTGCCCTGATTCTTTTCGTTCCAAACCAGCAGCATGGAACATGTGTTGCTTTTGGTCTTGCTTATCATGTATTCATGAATTCTGCTTGGAAAACGGATACTCCAGCATGCAGTGTGCTATGTTCTCTGTTATGCTTCTTACTTCTTACAGATATTTCTGATAATTATGTGATAAAAGCATTTATGGCCCAGCAGCGATTTAGCCCCAATTCTGCAGGTATTAGCTCACTGTTTCTCTATAGCAAGAGAGGGGCGGTATAAACAGAAGCAGATAGCAATTGCTAGCAGGCAAAACAATTTTTTTGTAGTATATAAATAGAATGAAGTCAACATGAAAGACAACAACAACAAAATCATGAATTAGTTTGATTTGCCTTATACCCAGAGACAAAGTGGAGTGTGGTTGTTGGATCTTAGCTGCTCTGCGAGGCTGTAAGCCACAGCGCTCAATCCCCAGCCAGTGCTGTAATAACTGGAGTGCTGTCAGTGAGACGTGCCCTTTAATGAAGCATTTGCTGAAATGACAGATCCAGAGACACTGCCTGTTGTTGCTGCTCCATTAAACCAAATAAGTGTGAAAGGAGGACGATGTGGAGAACTCAAGGGAGGGATTTCAAATCCTCACTACAGACGATGGATGATTTACAGTTTCTCATCCCGCGAAGGAAGTACATGATCTTGACATCATCAGGGTAGTCTAAACTCTTCCATCATAACCCTTCAATTTCCCGCTGATGAATTAACTCCTTGTTCAAAAATAATCCAAGGAATAGTTCAGATTCTGTTGAGACAGCTTCATTTTCTTTCTGTCAATGATCACCCAATTCACATAAACCCCCCGACACACACACAACCCATTCACACACACACAACCCCCCCCACACGCACACACACAACCCAGACACACACACACACAACTAATTCACACACACAACCCAGACACACACACACACACAACCCAGACACTCACACACAACCCCCCCCACACACACACAACACGCACACACACACAACACACACACACACAAACCCCGCCCCACACACACAACCCACTCACACAAACAACTCACACACACACACACAACCCCCGCACACACACACAAACACACAGCACACACACTCAACCCTCACACAAACACACAACCCCCCCCACACACACACACACAACCCACTCACACACACAACCCCCCCACACACACACAACCCATACACACACACAATCCACACACACAACACACACAAGCCACACACACACTGTCTATCCATGCCTGGGCAGTTTGGAATGGGGGGGGTTATGACTTTAAAAAAAAGAACAGGGTCATTCAAGCATTAACTTTGTAGTTATAAAGTAACCTGTAGGGAGAGTTACCATAGAAACACAGCTCATTATAATGACAAATGAGAAGTACACAGATAGGAATGATGCACATTCCAACCATTTAATCTGAAACTAAAACAGTTTACTGCACTCGTACACTCGCAACATACAGAGATAAGGTTTCAGACAGAAAGCGTTCATGTTGCCACTGGCAGGATTTGAAGCACACTTGATTTATTGAATTGACGCCTAATGGATATATATGCCAAAACAATTTAGAGAAGAAGTTATTGGGAAACTCACAGTGTCATGCTAGAGGTCTGTGCAAATTTTTCACCAAAGTCAAAAGCAGGGCAGTGAGAGGCGTGCCGTGGGTTATTATGTGAGACCACATACAGCCAAACAGAGACAGGAGGCTGAGCAGAAGACTGGAGAACAAGTGAGGTAAGACCAGTTCTATGATTTTAACATAATCAATATTTAGAACGCTTGACATAAAAATAATAAAAGACGCAAATTAGAATTTCATTGATTGACTCATCAACAGACTGGCCATAAACAGGCCATCATTTCCATTTTATTTCAGTCAGCAGATCGTCCCTAGGAGAGGGGCGGTGGTGCATTATGGGATCTGTAGACTCCAGGCCCAAACTGAGTCAGGTGGCACCATGTCCCATTCGACCAGAGAGAGACCCGGACCAGCGGACCACTCATCCCACCTCAGAGTGCACCCTCCCTGCCATCCCGACCCCGCTGACATCCCAGCATAACTCTTTCGGCCGTAGGAGGACTAACCAACTGCCCCCACTGAAACTGGAAAACGCTGCTACCTTCCCAGCACAGTCCACAGGTCAGCATACAAACTAAAATGTTCTGAACATCTGCTTGCCGTCCTCATGAAGCCGTAACTGCCGTACATTTATGTGCTTTATGTGTAAGAACCCTCTTTGGCTAGCAAACTACCACAGAGGCAAAGCAACCATTGGGGTCCAAGCATCATTCATTCCCATCCGCCACGAAGACCACAGGTCAGAACAGTTAGCTCTCTCTCTCCAGTGTACTTCCAACTCCCTCTAGGACACTTGGTCGACTTATCTTAAAGTCGTACTTGGTTAATGTAGCAAGTATTTCAATGTCTGTGACTATATTGTTGGAGTGACTGTATCATCGTGTTGTACGTGTTTGTGATGTGCGTACCCATGCAGACCTCACATCCTTTTCTCCTCAGGCATTGGAACCACTTATCCCTCTTAGTGCCGGCCTTCAGATTACTACCAATCATACGGCCATGGTAAAAATAATTGAACACATAACGGTTTAATGTAGTCTCTGGTTATGCCTGTGCATTGACATGACCTTGTTTTGACATTTTAAATCTTTTAGAATGAGACTTTTTTGTTTGTTTTTGTTCATTCTTTATGTCTTGTCACAGGGCACGAGCTGGAGAGGTGGGGGTGTCCTACACTGTTCTTCTCCCAGCCTGGGTGCGCGAGAGGGCACTGGTCACATGTCGCAGGTGCAGATACTGTACCAATTTTCTGAAATACTATGTAGGATATACATTTTTTTGAGGTCATTTAAAATAGCAGAGTTGGTGAGCTCCTTTTTCTCTGGGCCTGGTGGAAACTAGGGTGGGCTGAAGCAATGACTAGCCCACAATGGTATCATTTTTCAGGGTACGGGTAACAGGAACACCTCTGCTACCAAGAGAAATCCCACAAGCAGAAACAGTATGCATGCATTCCCTAGCAAACTGACTCACAGAACATAATTTGCATTGGTGCACATGTTAATGATGTGTATAGTGTGACCTGTGAGAGGACTATAGTGAAAGTACCATTTGGTGTGGTGACCATGCATGGTGTGGTATGGTCTCTCATGCTGTTTTGGCTTGGATATGTAGGGCGGACTCCTGGAGGCACAAATGGCTCTAAGTCAACAAGCCCAGAGGAGACGGAAAACGCACCAGAGACAAGCTCGGGACCAGCGGACGTCCAAGGCAACCACCTACACAGATGATGGTAAAACGGAGAACACTATTATTTAACTTCTTCAAGATGCTTTCTGGGATTTTAACTGGTTTAACAATGAGTGGTAACATTGGATGTCCAAGAATATTTCATGGGGTTGATTAGTAGCTAGAAGAGCTATTTACCTAGTCCAAGAATGCATCTTTAATCAACGGTGCTTTCTACCTGTGTTGTAGGAAGACCTAGCAAAGGGGTTCAGAGACTTCATGTGCTAAACCGGCCAACACAAAGGAACATATTTTGGGACGAGATGACAGGAGAGACCCTGGACCTGAGGGAGATCCTCCAACCAAGCCCTGTTCTCCCAAACCAGGAAGAGAGACAGCATCCTCAGCCTGGAACACAGCTCCTGCATGGGGATGAGGAACACATCAACACAGACACGGCTTGTGGACGATCCAGGAGGCTGACAGGGGCAGAGGAGACGGATGGTGGATTTACGATGAAGAAAAGTTTACCTTGGATGGTGAACTGGGGGACAGTGAAACAAGGTAACCTCATTCCAAACCACTTGAGTTCTTGGGTGGAAAGTGAACGAGCAGGTAGGTGGCAGGAGAGGCCCAGGCCTCGAAGAGGCAGGCAGAGAGAGGCCGTTAGAGGTCGATGCCATGTTGAAAGAGTGGTTTGGGAACCTGATCTGGAATAGCGGCTGTTAGTAATCTGGATTAAAATGAACATCTCTAATCTCAGTTTGCAAAATGCTAATGAACCTTTCATGGGAAAATTGTGAATACCTTATTTATTAATTTATTTCTACTCAAATCACATTGTATGATCTCATTACCAAGGCATTCAACTAGAAATGGGTCAATAACCAGTGTTGTCTGATTACCTGAATGTGATCATAGGATTCATTGGAATAACAGCTGGCATCATTACCATACAAAATGTTCATCTGCTTCTGCTTACATGTTTCCTCGCTTTTAATTCATCATTTTGCCACTGTAAGTAAATCTCATTATGCTAACAAATCTGTTTTGCTTAACAAATAAAAGGGTGTACATAATAGTGCATCAGTGTGACATGATCATTCTGGGAGTTGCAGAGGAGCTAGAGCATAGAACCATAAACAAAATTTTGCTGGTTTGGATTCCCTGACAACGTGCGTGACAAATATGTGCTGCGCTTGCACTTCAATTCAGAAGGGAAACTACGATAAAATCCTCTGTGAATGTACTGTTCTTCCAATCTGTTTTTACAGTCTATGCATTTAATCTAGTGTGCAGCACCCTCTAGCGGTAACAGTGATAATCCAGGTGTGGAAAAGAACACGAAGTGTAGGCCTTTTCAATGACTCAAATATTAATACTTGATCTAAATACAAAATGGTACAGAAAATGCTGACACCACCAACCTTTCTTTAAAACATTCAATAATTTATAACCAAATAATTTGACGGTAAGAAAAAGCGAGTATATTCTTGTTTCAGGTCATTTAAGACCTCTAAATAATATATAACCAACATTTTCCACTCTGGAGACCAAATCTCTTTCAAAACTGAATTAGCAGAATTTACCATCAAACACATTTGAAGCCAAATGTACATATTTTTTGCAAGGTCATTATTTTAACACATTTGTTAAGGTACCGTTTGCCTACATCCTCATATACAGATAGAGAGGTATTGTTAGAAGTAAACTAGTTTCCATCCTACTCAGGCCTGTTAGTACAGTCATGGTCAAATGTTCTGAGAATGACACACGAGTATTGGTCTCCACAAAGTTTGCTGCTTTAGTGATCTTTTTGTCAGTAGTTACTATGTTATACTGAAGTATAATTACAAGCATTCCATAAGTGTCAAAGGCTTTTAATGAAAATTACCTTAAGTTTATGCAAAGAGTCAATAATTGCAGTGTTGACCCTTCTTTTTCAAGACCTCTGCAATCTGCCCTGGCATGCAGTCAATTAACTTCTGGGCCTCATCCTGACTGATGGCAGCCCATTTCTGCATGATCAGTGCTTTGTCTGAATTTGTGTGTTTTATTGTTTGCCCACCCACCTCTTGAGGATCGACCACAAGTTCTCAATGGGATTAAGGTCTGGGGAGTTTTCAAAACTTTGACCACGACTGTAGATACACAAAGAAGCGTTGCATATCGAATATCATCCGATATCCCTAATCTGATATGAAACAGTGGCTTTGGAATTATTCACTGAATGCTAGAAGCCTGGATCAAAAATGAGACTTTATTTAAAATACTGGTCTCACATTCATATGATGACATTAATCATATCTGAATCCTGTCTGTCTGTCTCTGTCCTAGACTCGGATGTTCTGTTAGAAGGGTACAATATCTACAGATCAGACAGAGTGGGTAGAGGTAGAGGAATAGACATATACAGTAACTCACAAAAGTGAGACAACACTGAAGAAATGAAATGACACTTTGCTACAATGTAAAGTAGTGAGTGTACAGCTTGTATAATAGTGTAAATTTTCTGTCCCCTCAAAATAACTCAACACACAGCCAATAAGGTCTAAACCTCTGGCAACAAAAGTGAGTACACCCCTAAGTGAAAATGGGCCCAAATATTGCTTTGACGGCTGACAAAGCATTATTGCAACTGGACACAGATTTTAATAAGCTGGACTTAGCTGCCCAAGAGAAGAAAACAACATGCTCTCGACAAACACTTCTAAATAAACTACCTTCTTATTTACCATCACTTATCAATATTAGAAATATAACTCAGAATACCAGATCTCAAGCCTGGATTACACTTGAGTCCTCTGTAATCTCCACAGAATTGAGTATGACAGTCTTTTCCTGTTACGCTCCTAGTTTATAGAATAGCCTGCAAACCAAATTTAAACTTGGGACGCTTGTCCCTCTTGCCAATTTCAAACATTTAATGGAGGATGTTTTCTATGTTGCTTGTAATTGCTTTGGGTAATGCAAGTTCTAGGGTGATCAGGGGAACAACTTCTGTAAATGAAACTATGATCTTTGTTGCCATCTTTGTTGCTATCTTTGGGATTTATTGTGATCATTTTATTTTTGGTTATACCTCCTAATTATTTTTTATTTTTAGTAACAGTTTTTTAAATATGTTATTATTTTAACCTAAACTGTGTGTAAACATGTACATGCAGGTCCAAGCTGTAAGAGACCGGTCTCAGTCTTTGTTCCTTGTTGAAATAAAGGTATGATAATATATCCTAGCATTGTACAAAGTGATGTCAAATTTAATACAATACCATTGATACTCCCAGCTGTTATATATTTTAATTTCATGTTTATATACATAATTTATGAAAAAAGATTGTACATACAGGGGGCTTCATTCATTTCCATTTAAAGAGAACATGTTTTCAAAATGTACCTGTGTGCTATATCATGTATAATGGGATGCCTTCAGAAGACTTATTTTATCCTCAATTCTCTTTAACATTCAAAATGTCTACTGCATCGTGTACTTCAGAGATGAATTCACCTTAAACGGAAATAGCTTAGTGCAACACTCCTCTCTACCTATACGGACCCTTAATGGAAGCTCTTAGCTGCACTGAAGAAACAGAGTGGGCCTGGCCAGCTACCAAACACCTGTGTCTACACTGGTGAACAGACACAAGAGCAGGGACAGTTGCAGAAGTGGGAGGTATAGAATTTACCTGGATTCTGAAGCTTCAATACAATGGAAGTGGACATTATAGTCTTGGTTACCCAGAAGTAATATTGTACTTCATAATAAAGTCTTTAATTGTAATGGATTTATTGTTATGTTTTCGATGAAACCCAGCTATACCACCAGCAAATAATTATGAATGCAGTATTGATGAATCTATGTGATCACAAATTTAAAACAAATCTACAACTTAACATTGGAATGTGTTGCTGCTTTTCAGGCGTAGGAGCAGGGGGGGCAGATGGGACATGCCCTCCACTTTATTTAATCATGATCATTAGTTGACTACACTCATAAATATGCAAGAAAGACAGGACTCAAACCCAATACTGAACCAATGTCATGCAATATTTACAAATTCCACATTACTTCCCTTTAGAAGTGTTCCTCCAACTAGCCAGTCATCTTTTATTTATTTTAGTAATCTATATGAATCACTTCATTACTGCAACTGTTGAAACGGAGCACATGATTTTCCTCTGCGGTTTTCTGTACATGTGACAAACTTGAAACTCATCTGGCCTACTGGGGTTTGTGGGGGCATTAACTTCTTCAAAGGCGGAGTCAGAGCTGCATCTCAAGCTAGAGATTGGGTATTTGAAAAGGCCACTGACTGACAGGCAGTGCACTCAGTGGGGGTGGGGGCAGGGAGACTTGACAGATCTCCAGAGGGGCTCTCTATGGCACAGGTGCTGCCCAGATCAGCCTGCCCTTCACAGCTCAAGAACCATCACCCACATCCAGCAGACAGCCAAGTTGCTGATCATCCAGTCAATGGTGAATCCCAGTAACTGAAGTGGGACTGTCAGAGGTAAGAGCGGCCAATTTTGAAAGGGACGAAGCCAACAGAATAGGATGGCAAAAATATAGGAATTGGCAGCATCAATAAAAAATATTAGTAATTAAATATAAATATTGGGTTCCATTCTTCATTAGAATACATTACAATCACCATGTTCTTTTTATTTTAGAAGACACACTCTTACAGAAAAAGGAGAAGCTACATTTTGCATCTCACATAAGACCAAGACTGTTGAAGGCCCATTCAGTTCCAGGACTTTTACCATTCAGATTATAATGAATCACAGATTCAAACCTGGTCACAAGGATCCTGAACAATATACTCTGTGATACTGTACTGTGAACAGCTGCTCCATATCTGCTCCATCCCAGATATTTCATTTGCGCAGTTCTGCACAGTCACATTTTACAGCAAACTGTGACCAGAGGACACTGGCGCATTGCCAGTTGAGTTCCAAATGTAATATTCTGAGGATAACAGCTCCCGTGCTGCAATGCAGAGAGAACACACATCCAGCCTTCACATTTAACAACAAATATAGGCTTGTAAATTGGTTTGTATTCAATAATAAACCTGGCACTCAAAGTAAATCTGACTCACATGTCACTATGCGAGGTTTGGCAGAAGAATACACCTGCACCGAATGTTGGTCCACACAGCATCCAGACAAAGTCATGTCTGGCACTCGGAAGTACAACTGCAAATATGAAAGTTGTTCTGGTTTGTTTGGTTCTAGATATATCTCGTCTAGAAAGTATCTGACTTACCTTGATGTAGGCTGTAAGCTCTGAGCAGAGAGGATCTTTAGGCCCTGGAAGTAGACCTGAGAAACTCACAGTGCCCTCTAGTGACACCTCACGGGACTTCGGAAACCTCTGGCCTGAACAGCAGCAGGGCAGATAAGGGTAGGGAGTGCATTTCAAAATCCACCATTAAACATGTGTTCAAATGTAATGTTATACAGTCTAAATGTTGTTCGCCAGTCCAGACCAAGGGGACGTACCGAGTACCCAGACCAGCATGTTCTTTTCCTTGGAAACATCCAGCTGTCCAGAAGTCACTTTCACCTCTACATTACCTATCTGATTCCTGTAAGCACACATCAAAAACTAGAGGAACTAAAAGGTTCCATTTAAACCATATCTAAGATGAGTTTCTCTAAAAGATGTCCAGCAAAAATGTAAGATCATTTAATAATCAAAGTCAGAAAGAGTCACAGAGACTTTACATATTGTGTTAATATTTTCTGAAATTACCTGTTAAAAAATGGTAGATGTGCCTCACAGTACTCAAAGGTGTTCTTCACACTCTCGTGAAGTTTTAAACTCACTGTCAAATGTAGCTGATTGTCTTCGTCTTTCAGCTGGTAGGTGCCTAGGATGGGTGGCACTGGGACCTGACATGAGACACAGTTTAATCTGACATGAGATAGAGACAGCTAGGTTAACATGTCCAAAGTAAATGTGCATAATTCGTAATGCTTCTGAGCCGTAGACGGGTGTACCTGAGATGTGTAGCTGCAGAGCCTGAAAGGCTCCAGGGGAGGGGAGAAAGGGATCTTGTAAGGGCCAGAGAAGGCAGAGCTGTCACAGTCCTCAACACTCATGGCAGCCAGAATACTAGCATCCAGCGAGGACACACATGGGTGGACCTGGACATCCAGAAGTGGGGAGCCATTCGGTGGCAGGGAGAGCGTGACCGTCACATTGGGAAGCACACCTTCCACTTCACACTGTCAACAGATTAAGGACGAACGTGTTCAAGAAGAGAAGCCTGACAGCAACCAGCTGTAGCATCACATTTGCTGTAGCTAATATAGATAGGAGCACTAGTACCACATTTTCTGTATTATGACTTGAGTTACTGCATACTTTAAAGCAAAATCTTGGACCATGCCAATATTGCGCCCGTAGGATCTTGCTAGCTTGTGCACAAAGTCCTTTTAATAGGTTCTGCCTACAGTGATTCACTAGTTTCCCAATGGAAATAAATGCTCACTTAATAATAGAAATATTTTTAACATGTTCTCCTCACCTTGCAAGTCACTGTGCCGTAAACATCCCAGAGGTCCTGCCTGTGTTCATGTCCATACTGCATAGAACGCACCATCTCAGATAGAGCTACGTTCACCACAGCCCGACCACGATGCAGGCCTGTTTTCCAAGCTGGCTGTTTTTGGGTCCCTGCAGGAGTAGGCACTGTTGGTGTTGCTACAGTCCCTGGCTGAGGGATATCTAGAGGAGTCCCAAGGGGGCAGACCTGCAGGACGACAGAGGGCAGCATGGCCAGGCGAGTGGCCAGCCCCTCACTATCAGGCTTACCCTTAGATCCCAGGAGGAAGGCCAGCAAACCTGCCAGCAGTGTGAGGCCTTGAGAGACAGAGAACAGACTGGCCAGAGGAGGCCGGAATTCAGAAGGGGCATCAACGAGAGGCAGACAGGCCAAGATCAGAGGACCTTGGGAGATAGCCAACATTGGCCAGATTACCCCTCCACTGGGGCCCTCCACGTGGATCTCCAGGGCTGGCGAGCGTGGCTGATGAAGACAGTCATCCCGTAGGGCCATGTAAGGTTTGTCAGGGTCTGACAAGCCCAGTTCAGTGAGTAGGAGCTGGAGCACAGTGTTGTCTTCTGGGACACCCACGTATAGGGAGCCTGCCAGACGCTTAGCACGCTGTTCTACTGTTGGATATCGCCTGTGTAACAAGTATAAGTACTGCACAATAAGAAAGGTACATAACATAATAAAGATAGGCAAATCCACAATACAATAAGAAATAATAATAAAAAATCATTACAAACCTGGAATACTTTACCGCTACAGATTCTCCCTTCTCGTTAGATATAATCCATAACGCACGCACACTCATTTTGGCAAGTATAATGTCACAGTGTGACTGAAGTAAATACTGTATATGAATACAATTCTACAACATTCCAACACAATCTCACATTGCCAGCTATATTTAATGGAATCGGTAAAATATAGAAATCGTTCAGTTTTCATTGCGAAACATTCACTTCCTATTTTTGTCATGTGACTCATACGCATGCGCTATAACAACAATTTCGTCCAAACCTAAAAACCGCTGGGTACAGTCAAATAATGTCTAGTAAGGACGTAGACGGGCTCTGGTTCAGTGCTCTCAACTGTTTTTGAATTTAGTTTTCCTTGCAGCAGAATATTAGGCTGGCAGAACGATGCCACCGGCAAAGACAATAAGACTTTGCAGTCTAGTCAGTTAAGATGGTTTTCACCATAGATATCCATTATAATATACTTTATAATGGATATCTATGGTTTTCACAACATCACAAATTGATGTTAAATATTGATTCGATATAACTTTATGTATTTGCAATAATGACATCCTCCACCAAAGAGGTTTACAACTGTTCCACTGACTCTACTAAAGTAACAAATCAGTGCCCTATAAGAGACAAGTATTAATATTGTTTTTTGCCAATTGTTTACATTTTTCATATATTTCATTAGCATTAATAGTTACAATAAAAAATGTCCAGTAATTCAAATTTAATTTAAAACATGGATCAACTTCGCTTGGAACCGTGGGCTTTTATTTTGAAAGGTTTCCTGACTTTCCTACTTACGAAAGGGAGTAAGGGACATCAATAAGTGCTGCTGGCAGCATCATACAGGAAGTAGTAGAGCTGTGAAACTGTTATGCACAAAGAGCAGAACCTATAATTCTGCTGATCAATCTGATTGCCTTAACTGCTATATCTATACTGGAGATCGAAACACAACATGGCAACAACTGCTCAGCTTTTCGAGGTAAACTTCACTAGGTTTCTAGCTAATAATCTCTTTTCGGGCTAGCTACCTACAGCAATGCTAGCTGAATTTGCCTAGCTAGGGAAGAGGTTGCCTCGTCAAAGGCTCCATTTAAAAGCTAACTGGTTTTAAATGGGTAATTTAGATTAGCTGTCCGGATGACGGGAACTCTCATCTCAGTTTAGAATTAAGCGCAGGTGTTATCAGACAGTTATCCTTCCTAGCCTATGGCTAAAGCTAGCACTTGTAAGTCAGCTACTAACTGCTACATGGTGGTAGTTAGCTAGCTAGTGTTTTTCCCAGGGGAGATTGATAATGGAATTATTTTCTAATCGTGTAGGTAGTAATTATGACAGTGACTGTATTCATTATGGAAAGTGTCTGCCATTTGAGATGCAAACGGGAGGAACCTGTAATCATTGAAGGAGTTGTATATTATCATAGCCCTGATTAAACCGGGGTATACAGTAGTCCGTCATGTGAACGGGCATGAGTGGTAAGGCAGTGTCGCCATTCTCAAAACAAATCCTCATCGAAGCTGCTCAAGTTGTTATCACCGCAGCAACGTGAATGATGAAACTCTTGCCGCGGCAGATTTGCCCCTTAAAGAAGAACTTATTCGATTTAACTCAGTTGATAGGCCGGAGCTTACATTCTAACTCTGATATTAGTCCGTTGTATGTTACATTCAGAAGGGTTACTATCCTTATATATGAAAACAAAACTAGGGGTTAGGGTTCCGAGTAGGGACAAGCACTAACACTAGTCTTCTAAGTGCTAATAGAGCATTTATCCTATTTGAAACACCACATACGACTCAATGTCTTCATAAGGAGTCATATTTTGTTTAATTTAAAATGCAATCACTTTGAAATGTACATTTCACCTAATGCCTATATGTGACTTGTATACTTTCATGTGGACAATTTGCTCACTAATGGGCATGTTCATTTTGCATGGCCTAGTTCCTCTGGCCTGGGTTAAGTAAGTTCAGGAAACGATCCACCGTATGGGGTGCTGGACCGTGCAAAACCGGCATGCCTAATTGAATCCACTTTCTTTAACTTGGTGTCTGATTCACAGGAGCCTTTTGATGCAGATGAGTACATAGAAAGATTGGCCTGGAGAACACCTGGAGGTGGCTCCAAAGGAGGCGCTGAGGCTTTTGACCCTAAGAGGTAGTATCCCACAAAAAACATGGCTTTGTGGAACGTTCCACAAATCCAGCCTACTCTTGATCAACTGTCAACCTGTGTTAGTGCTTGCGTATATCCTTTCAATCCCATTCCCATTGTTTCAGACTGAGCCTTTTCATACTTTCCTTCTAAATGCGTCATATAGTCCAAACCATACAGCAGCAAACTCTGGTTAAACGTTCCAGTGAAGATAACTCAAAGGCCACCAAGCTGAGTCATACACTGACTGACAGAGAAGAAATTAATGTGTGTAGGGGAGGGATCTGAGGTTTCCCTAAGCTGTAGCCACCGCCAAAGGAATTAGCCAAGAGATTATATACTCATCATTTTAGGATGTTTCCTTCTCTGTTAAATATGGTGCTGACTTAGAACATTTTCTCCACAACCCTCACTTTAAATGCAGCTGACGAAGCTCCCAGTTTGTAAAGCTTAAATCTGGGGACCCAATAATTAAGCCCGCAATTCTATTTATAAATATTAACTGCGAGTGTGAGGATAGCAGAACAAATTGAACACTCATTACTCAATCAACCGTTCTATGAGCATATTAATGCATTACTCTTCCTAGACTTTGTTTATGTTAACCCATGGCCGTCCAGTGTGGAAGCAGGCTCAGGTGTGAGGTAGGCCTGAGTGTGTTGATTCCTTGTGTTGCTACACTTACAGACTGCTGGAGGAGTTCCAGGATCACATTGAGGAACTCAACCGGCTGGATGAGAAGATCCAGCGGCGGGTGGAGAAGCTGGAGCACCAGTGTCACAGAGAGGCCAAGGAGTTTGCACACAAAGTGCAGGACTTGCAGAGGAGTAACCAGGTCAGCATGTGGGCCACTGGACTCTAACCCACACTGCACCCCATATACCAGTGGGTCCCTTGAGCCCTGAACTAGCTCACCTAAATCAAGCAGTCAAGCGCTTGCTAGCTAGTTAAATAGTTGATTCAGGTAGAATTGTCTGGAGACACACATCATGAATATGCCAAGAGATGTTTGGGAACCAGGATTCTATCCCTAATCTATTGCTAAGAGTTTCTCTGTAGTTCTACTTTTTTCTCTTAATGTTCATATTTTCACAATTTAGAGTAATATTAAAAACAACTTGAAATCTCTGCCATTATGCAAATGTTGTTTTACCCCCGTTCATCAATCATGTGACCATTTTTACATATCTTTATCTCCCTACAGGTAGCCTTCCAGCACTTCCAGGAGTTAGATGAGCACATCAGCTATGTGGCAACCAAGGTGTGTCACCTTGGTGACCAGCTGGAGGGCGTGAACACACCCAGGCAAAGGGCGGTGGAAGCCCAGCGTCTGATGACCTACTTCAATGAGTTTCTGGATGGTGAGCTACGCAGTGATGTCTTCAACAACCCAGAGAAGGTCAGCATACATACACTACTATCCACCCACATGTAGCCTTTACATTTATTTTGAGTACATAGCAAATATTTATTATATATCTTGTGTATATATCTTGTGTATTTGTTGTAGTTTTTCGTTTTAGTTAGAATGGTTTTGCCTCATCTCAGAAGTGCGACTCTTTCCTGGTTACCAGTACTAATGTCACCACTGGCCCATTAACTCAAACTATAGTGCCCTCTGGTGGACAAACCAATTAAAATCATCTTAGACTGACAACAAACTAGTCACAGAAGTTAAAGGAGATAAAAAAGGCCAAAATGACTCCTACACATTTATTTATTTATTTATTTTAGCTGTTGACAGTTTTGGGCATTTACATTTTGTCCAACTGCAGCCAAATGTGGTATGAAAAACCACACAACTGAGCCTTGTTAGTGGGATTTGCTGAAGGGGCTCAACCATCTGGGTGACCTCACCATCAACCCTAAAATGTTGAATAGTGGATTGTAAGGACGAGTTCTGAATTCCTTGAAGGAATTAATTTGAGTGGTAACTTAGGAAAGCCTCATTAGAGTGTGCGTGCATTGGGAGGCTAGGTCAATCTCAGAGACAGGAGCTGGAGATCTGAGTATTTCCGGAGAAGCATGATGCAGGAATATTGGACAGATCCCATTTCCTGAGCATACCTCCAGACGAGGGGAAAAGAGGAAAGCTGTGCGAATAGCTGAAGGGGGACGGCTCCACTAATCCTACTGAAAGGGAGGGCTGGGCCGCCAGTGTGGAGACAAGTGCTGCTAAACCCTGACTGCAGGGAGACGGCTACATTACTTACATGGGATTTAGCTAATCTTAGCTGGGGGACAGATACTTAGAAAACCTTCGCTGAGCAGAAAGGCTGGATCCTCCTCACGGGAGCAGGGTAATGATGTTAGCTGAGGCAGGCAGCTGCAGGAACAGAGGAGTTGCGAACGGCGGGCCTTTCCTAGGTCTGGGTTTTCAACCAGCATTTGTGTCAGGGGAGGGGAGTGGGGGGTTTTCGACAGGGCCCCTTTTTAGAGAGATATCCCTGGCCGGACAGATTATTGAAGACGATTTAGGCTCCTGTGGGATTACATCCCATTCAGAGGAGGCATACCAATAAAGAGTCGGATATGGTGCTAACTCAGGGCTGTTGCTGCGGAGGCTGTTAGCAAGGTGAGTGGCGGCTGCTTGTTATCAGAGAGGAAGTGCAGGAGGGCTGGTTTAACATGATCCCCTAAGTTTAGATGCTGCTGCTGGCCTGCTCTGTTTGAGTGTCCATCTCTTAGGGCCCTGCCCTGCTCTTTTGCCCATTTCTCAGATTAAGGAAGCTGCTGACATCATTCAGAAGTTGCATCTCATAGCCCAAGAGCTGCCGTTCGACAGGTGAGTAGTTCTGGGGGAAGCTTTAGAGAAGGGCTCTGAGGTAGCGTTAACCGGATAGATGCTCCTTCTCTGAGCCTCCATCACAGCCAGTCTAATCTCAGCGAGATCATTAGAAGTCATTTAGTAAATATTTCAAATTTCCGTGGTGTTTTCTTAGGGAATGAATTTAACAGTTTAAATCAGAGAGACAAAATATTACACATTTACAAGATTACATTTACATAATTTATCTTGGGTTTTATTTATGGGGGGGGTTTAGTCTTTATTTTGTACAAGGATAAATCTTTATTTTCTCTTCTAACAGGTTTGCAGATGTCAAGGCCAAGATTGCAAGTGAGTCCTTCAATACTGAGTTAGCTTGGTTGCTTACTAATCAACAAATGATAATGCAGCCACGCTAGGAAATGACGACACAGCCACGCTAGGTATTGGTAACAGAGCCGCTCTAGGAAATGCAACTAAATGTGTATGTGTCCAGGTAAGTACCACGACCTGGAGCGCCAGCTGAAACTGGAGTTCACGGCGGCACAACAGAGGGGCGAGATTGGGCGCATGAGGGAGGTTGCCGCTGTCCTTTTACATTTCAAGGTGACTCAAAAACACTGGGACAAACTTTGACGTCTCCATTTAAGGAAGGCTAATGTTCAGATTGTAATTTGATTTAGGGGTGGCATATTGCCTAAAGGTCAAGACGGTTGGACTAGTAAACAAAAATGGCACAAATTTAGACATTAGATTGTGACCATGAGCAAGGCATTTAACCCTAATCTCTATTATTAATAATGACTACATTACTCAAATATAAACAAATAGAAGTGCAAGCTTTAAGAAATATGCACTTGTATCTATGCAGTTATGTGTTATTGTGCAATCTAGCTGTTGTGGTGATTGGTGTCTTCTTTCCCACAGGGGTATGCACACTGTGTGGATGTATATATCAAGCAGTGTCAGGATGTGAGTATCCAGTATAGTTCCTCTGGTGTAGTCTCAGTGATATTTGCACTTCTCAGATACGTATTTAACCCTCTGGATTTGTTCAGGGGGCGTACATGCATGTTGATGTGTTCGAAGACACAGCCCTGCTCTGCCAGCAAGTCAACACTCAGGTTGGAGATGTCTTCCAGAGCCCAGAGACCGTCATGGCCAAACTCATTCAAAACATATTTGAAAACAAGCTACAGGTGCATTGAACTACGGCTCCCACATCGTCATCTGCCACTTGTTGCCAAAACTTTCTTGGGCCCAATTGAGTTGACTGAATAATCTTTGTGTTTCCAGGCCCATGTAAAGGAAAAACTAGATGAAACCCGTCACTCAGACGTAGAACAATATCTAAAACATCTTTACGACCTCTACACCAGGTAATAATGCTGTTTAACTTTGGTTAAAATTTTACATGTATATTTCAGTCATTTAGTAGATACTACCATTCTAAATATTTATTGCATGAATCTTGAAGAGGCAGGACACAATTTTTGGTCACTGGTTGTAAGTGTCATTGTCAAGTCCATGAAAATTGTTTACTAGGTCAGATAGTATTTGCATATTTAGATTTTCTTGGCTGAGGTATGATAGTGATTCTGCTTAGATTATACACACATAAATAACATATTACACATCCAGCCCAAAATGTTTATTTTGTAGCATTTGCAAAAGTGCCAGACCAAATGTTTTGGATTGCTGTGAGTTGAAACGTCTAGGAATCATCAGAATATTAAAGAGAAACCTTTTTTTTAAATTGATGCCGTTGTCCTACGAAGACGTGGATTAAATATTTTATGATTCTCCATGCCAACTTGAAGTTGTTGGTAGCATGAAACATGACTTTTAGCGCAGTTACTGGGAGTCTTGCACGGTCGTCAAAGACATGAAAATAAAACCTTTAACTACTCCAAAGCTAGGTGGTTGATTGTTAATAGTCATACGAAGCTAAACACAGTAATTGGTGTTTATGAATTTTGTTACATTTTATTTAACTAGAAAGCATTGGTACCCTTCCTCACACTTCTCTGAACTAATTAGTGGTAGTTAATTAAGCCATTCACCAGTAGCGTGCTAGTCGGTAATGACCTGCAAGCTAACTGTAGCGGGGTGGCTCTCTGTACTAGAATCTCTTAGATCAAGAATATCCTAATCTTGACCTACGCGGGCTGTAGCCTGCTGGTTGTCTGTTCTATGTCATTATTAATTGCACCCACTTGGTGTCCCAGGTCTAAATAAATGCTGGATTAGAGGGTTGTAATGAAAAAATGTAGTGGACCTGGATTTGAGGGCCAGATTTGACTATCCATAGCGCTAGATCATTTGAATGTTAGGTACAGTATCCTTGTGAGCACCGGGCATGTTTTTTGCAGAATGAGAACAATATTTGTTTATGTTTTGCAGCTTCACCAATCACCACTGAATCTCATTGTTGGTTCAGTATCATACAGTGTAGCTATTTTTATTCTCAGAAGTTGAACGGGACTTATTATTTTGAAATGGAGGTATTTCCTGTGTTGTCTCAGTTACACTATGGGGCTTGTAAATACTGTGACTTACTAAAGCAGCTATAGAGCTAGTAGAACACAACGTTAAAATCATTTAATCAAATACAATAGCTGTCGGACCCAGTGAAATATAATATATCGCTAGCAAAATAACATTAGCCATCATTGCTAAGGATGTTGTCTAACTCAACTTATCCTCAGTATTTGCAAGCTAGTTAGAATACTAATGTCACCAGAATTATTTCATCAAAGGATTTAGCTACTATATATTAGTGTTACAACTTTTTTTATGTTTTGATTTGTTTCTGCAATTCCACTTCTAGCCAGCAGAAGCAGATTTTACCAATAGATCCATTAAATGACAATTCCGGTGCAAAATGAACCTAGGGGTTAATAACACATGGTTACCGAGTTGACTGTTCTCTGGGATATGTTTTTCATGCTAATAGAATGTGCCCAGTTTTAGTGCGAACTGATAATTACCTTATAATGCTAGTTATGAGGGCATGGATGAAGTAAAAAGAAATTGCTATTTTATACCACTAACAAGGCTCAAAATAGCACCACACTTCCACGGTAGCATAATGAGGGTCTCTACGTGCAAACTGGATCGGAACAAAGGAGGGTTGTTTCAGTTACATTTACCTGACTGGCTAGTTAAGATCATCCTGAGAAGAATCGTGAGACAGTTGGTCATAGAAACGGAGAAGGTTTGAAGTTTTTGACCTCCCGTTCTAAGTAACTCACCCCCTGTTCCGCTGGTAACTATGACAACTCTGTGCTTTCAGGACAACAGCTTTGGCTACCAAGCTAACAGAGTTCAATCTGGGCTCAGACAAACACACCTTCTTGGCCAAGCTGATCAAGAACATCTTCTCCACCTATCTGGAGAGCTACATTGAAATAGAGAAAGACTACCTCCGCACACGCAGCTCATTGACCCTGCAGCGCTACTATGACTCCAAGAACCACCAGAAACGCCCATTAGGTGGGGGCAGGTAAGGATTGACCACAACCCCCTCTCTATTCCATAAAGGGAGTGACCAGTCAAATGATCTCTCCCATTGAAATTGACAAGCTTCTCTAAATCACAGTAAAACTGATATCACCTCATCTAAGTGGATTTACCTCGTCTCAGACATCACAGCCAATCCCAATCAAAAAGAGATTCAGGTGTGCAGCAAGTGGTTTTGGGAGCGGGAGGCACTAATTTCTCTGATTTAATTGGCCAGAATGGGTTGTCAATCTTACTGTATCTTCTAAAACAATGCTGTGTTTGCAAAGCGGGACATTCCAGCTGAAGGCTTTTCCAATGGTTGATCATGTGACTGGTAAGCCCCTTTAATAGTATGACACAACCCTGTCTGTCTTGCGCTCCATCCAGTATCCAGGAGCTGAAGGAGAGGATCAGGCAGCGCACCAACCTGCCCCTGGGGCCCAGCATTGACACCCACGGGGAGACCTTCCTGTCCCAGGAGGTGGTGCTCAATCTGCTGCAGGAGACGCGCCAAGCCTTCGAGAGGTGCAACAGGGTGAGGCTGTCAGGAGAAACACTGCGTGCGTCTGTAACAAGCTGATCATAAAACGATTCCTCTGGCCACAGAAGTGTTTTCAGAAAATGTAATGTAGAGTGTAAGAGCAAGGCACTTGCAACGTCAGAGTTGTGGGTTCGAATCCAATGGGAGGCCAGTGCGTAAATGTATACACTCACCACTATAAGTCGCTATGGCCAACAACACCTGCTATATAATGTGTGTGTTTGTGTTGTGAACCAGCTCTCTGATCCCTCGGACCTGCCTAAAAACGCCTTTTCCATTTTCCTCCTGCTGGTGGAACACCTGTGCGTTGATCACATGGACTACGCGCTGGAGATTGGCCTCTCTGGTATATACAGCTTCATACAGTAAAGGCTGCAAAATCTTTACAGATATTGATTAGATAGATCTTTATTTCTAGGTGTTGTATGTTCATTTTCTAAAATATTTGTTAATCTTGTA
The DNA here is from genome assembly GCA_016801145.1 of Umbra pygmaea. Lineage (NCBI taxonomy): Eukaryota > Metazoa > Chordata > Actinopteri > Esociformes > Umbridae > Umbra > Umbra pygmaea. The sequence continues at coordinate 13,472 of JACXGM010003225.1, read as the reverse complement.
ACTTTATGTGATAGTTTACCCATATTTTAAAATGAAATCCTTGTTTGAGAAAAGTGAGGTTTTCTTTTCCGCTTTCCACAGCCATCCCCTCAGCCGACGCTAAGAACGCCAACCTGTACTTCCTGGATGTAGTCCAGCAGGCGAACACCATCTTCCACCTGTTTGATAAGCAGTTCAACGACCACCTCATGCCTCTGATCAGGTTCTTACTCTTCATATTGCCATGCAGAATGTATTGATCACGAAAGCAAGCATTTTAGCACATAGATGTCAAGTATTAAATTATTATTCTCCATTGAAAGTATCAACTCTCTCATAAGCCTCATTTTTGTAGTTGCTCTGTTTGTCTTGATGACCTTTGACCTTTCATGTCTCTTCTCACTCTAGCTCCTCTCCCAAGCTGACAGAGTGCCTGCACAAGAAGAAGGAAGTGATTGAACAAATGGAAGTGAAATTGGATACAGGAATAGACAGGTTTGTAACTCTTTATTGTCATCAAAAACATTATGTATAGTATTAGTGTGTTACAGGGGTTGTCATAGTAACCCTTCTCTCTGCAGGACGTTGAACTGCATGCTGGGCCAGATGAAACAGATCCTAGCTACAGAGCAGAAGAAGACAGATTTCCGACCTGAAGACGAGAACAATGTTATGCTACAGTACACCACCGTAAGGATCAACCTGTTCTACTGCACTGGCACAAACTACATTAGGATTATTCTGACAAAGCTCTAAATTTGAAAGTAGAATCTGTTTTATGCGAGACTAGAGTATTCTTCATAGTTGTAGAAGTTTTAACATTATTTACATGCAGTTTCTGCAATTATGGATGTTCTCCATTCTTTAATTGTCACAGGGTTTTCTTCATTTTACATTCAATAACAAACTTTGCTTTTTTAATTTATTAATTAACATATTTAAAAAAAATAGTAAAACAAACAAATGGCAATGTCAAAAGTTGTGACCCTTATGGTTGCACCTTGAGCTTGAACGTCGGCTTGTATCTGTTTTAAAGTTTTCTTTGGTTCCCTTTCAAACTTTCAAACAATCCTTCTCGTCAATCTTAGGTCAATTTTCCTCTTGGGGCCATGTCCAAGGATGTTGGCTACATTTCCATTTAGCTTTTAATAATATTGGCAACAGTGCTCACAGGAACATAACTCTCTTTAGAGATGATCTTGTAGCCTTTACGTTGACCATGCTTAGCTATTACCTTTCTAACCTCCTCAGACAACTCAGAATTTCCTATGTTTTTTCCTGCCTTGTAAACGGGCTGAATGTGTGATAATGCGGTTGATGACACCTGTGATACTAAAAGAGAATGGTCTGCTTGAGGTATCACATCATGACCATAATTTCATATAAATCCTATATATATTGTTGTTCAGCCCATTTTAGAATGTCTTTATAGAATAAGACTGAATTTTGTGCTTGACACAACTTTTTGGTTTTGTTCCACTGCAAATGAATGGTGCATTTATTTGAATAAAATGCGTTCCAATACTTCCAGCCATGTCTGTGTTTAGGCAGAGTAAAGTACAAAGTAACCTCCTGATCATTTGGTTCCTTATCAGGAACTTTCCTCACCTGGTGAGCACAGCAAAGTAGTTACACGTTGTACTTTTACACCTGTGTGTTCATGTGGCCTGTCAAACCCATACCGGTACAAGACAGTCGGACAAGAATAGGGTATTTTCTTAAATTATTATAATTGTTTTAAGATTTTCAATGTAAATTATCTATTGTGAAGCTCTTCCTACCAATGGCTATAGAATAGCTGGTCAGAAGTAGAAATGTAGTGAATGCCCATTACGTACTCTATCTAATCATATAGTAGGATAGTTGCATGACGAATGGCAAAAAAGCTATCAATGTGTGTTGTTTTTTAGAAACTCAGGCTATGAAATTTCAGCACATCGATAAAGATAACATCATATTTTACTGTAGATGCATAAGTGGTTAAAATGAAGCCAGACTGCCCCTTGTTTCTGTTATATATCCCACAGTCAAACAGGCTCTGTTGCTGCCTACCAATAACTGCTGGGTTTTTACTCCAGCTTTTAGAAATACGAAGCAGGATTGTAGGCTACATCGTCAAGATACAATCACATAATTAAGAAATGTGAAGAAAGGTTTAGCTGCACATATCTAAGTGAGAAAGCAACTAAATAAAGAGCATATAAAGAATAAATACATCTGCAGGACATGATGAACACTAGAATAGAGAACTCTCTAAATGTATGAGGCCTGCGGGCAACTCCTATCTAAAAAATAGCATAATGTTGTATCACGTATCTTTTGGCCCTCAAAGTACACAGGTCTGATTCCCTGGTCATGCTGTGCTCCCCAGGCCTGCTCCAAGGTGTGTGCTTACGTGAGTCGGCAGGTGGAGCGCGTGCGGAAGTCCATGGACGGGAAGAATGTGGACACGGTGCTGACGGAGCTGGGCGTACGTTTCCACCGTCTCCTCCACGAGCACCTGCAGCAGTACAGCTACAGCTCCATGGGAGGCATGCTGGCCATCTGCGACGTGGCCGAGTACCGCAAATGTGCCAAGGACTTTCGGGTAAGCGCTCTCCTACCACCAGGTCACTCGGGCCCAAATACAATTTACAGCGCATCATATTATTAACACGCCGGATTGATTTATGTTACAGGTTCATTTGGTGCTACAGCTCTTTGACACGCTCCACGCCCTCTGCAACCTCCTAGTGGTCGCCCCTGACAACCTCAAACAGGTGTGCTCCGGTGAGCAGCTAACCAACCTGGACCGGAACCTTCTGCACGCCTTTGTCCAGCTGAGAGTTGACTACCGGCAGGCCAGACTGGGACGACACTTTAGTTAATGGCCATGGCCACTCTGTTAGTCCGTCCCGTTATCACGCCCTATGATTTCACTTACCTTGGAAACAGAATTGAGCCAACCTGGATGGAGGAGTCTCTCCTCAGTCTTTTTGTTCCTGTGTTCATCGTAGAGGCCAAGAAGGACCACACCATTCATGACTGGGCTTCCCTTTGATTTCTGAAATGCAGACTTTCAAACGTGTAACACTAATGCATCAGACCAACAGCGTCAATCCAATAACCTTTCTGCATTCATCTCAGAATGTGTGCAACAGAAGTTCAAATTTCACCTGTTGTTCCCACTTCCAACAAGCCAATTCTGCGTGCAATTCGAAAGCGTCCGTTCGTTTTTTCAAAAGGATGCATCACTCAGAATGTACTGTAACTGCGTCTGCCACACAATGCCGAAAGGGAAATGCATCGTTCTATTGGAAATTGTGTTTCTGACGTAACTAACTGCAATGACGCAATGTGTGACTGGGCCATCACTTTAACATTAAAATGCATTTTTGTTTTGATTATGCCAAATGTCGATGTTCTGTGGCTGTAGAGAAGCCCAATGTCAGACTATTAAGCTTCTGTAGAGGAAGGTTAAACTGCATGGTTGAGGTGCCACTGTGCCTGAGAGAGAGACAGACAGACAGACACATGACCACATTTGTCTGACCCTTGACCTCTGACCTCCATTGAGGGGTAAACACAACGAGCTGCAATCCAAACTGGAAGTAAGCATAAAGACCACGAGGTGTCTCAGGATTTGTGTCCTTGTAATTTCATAGATCATCACCTGCTGGTTGCAAGTCTTACCATCCACGTCCGTCACTCGGTTGGTCTGGGTTGCTCTGATTGCTTAACGAGATGACAAGTGAAAGTTGAGTGGAATTAGCAGCGCCTGTGGAGATGGGGGGGGTCAAGCTCAATGGTGCCTGTGCTCCGTCTGTCAGGATCAATGAAGGGTTGTCAATTTCAGTTTCAGTGAGACCACACCTATGCTAAGCTATTGCCAGTGCACTGCTAATTACCATAATCAATAATTAATTAAAATGTTGTGTTTTAATTAGCATTTCCTGCCTTTAAATACAACCTTCTGCAAAATTATGTAATTCAATAATCATTAAACAAATCATTAACCAAACAAAGTTAAGCAAGGATGTTAAACGTTTGCAGCGTAGTATTGGTGTGTTATAGTAATAGAATTGTACTTTCATTAATTATGCGTTATTCTTACCGTGCCAGTAATGTCTTCGTGAAAGAGCAAAGTTCTCTTGACTACGGCAACAGAATATGTTTGAGGGATTAGACATTTAGCGGTTCATGAAATGTGTGCTGTTGTCATGGGCTGGAGAGACAAGGCCAGATAGAAATGGCTGAGCGCTCTGCCACAGATCGGCTGGCTAGCGTTGTGCAGAAAGTACACAGAGTGCTGAGCAAAGCAAACAACATAATTAATTAGGCTAATATTAATATTATCAATGCCACGGAAATTGTATTCTCCCAGTCCTAATCACAACCGGATAGCTTGTAAAAATTATTTTGTTAGGCCACGGTGCAAACACTGGGCCTTTTCCAAACATTTGAAAACTATTTGTTTTTGCAGCGATTAATACACAGGCAGTATGTCTGGTAAGGGAGGGGGAACGGGCCCGACCAGAGACGGTAGCAGGAGGAGGCAGAGACCCAGCCTGCCCGCAGGGACACCCCTCCTGGGCAGATAGTAGAGAGGGAGGGAGGGATGTTGTTTCAAGGGGGGAGGGAGGTGTTTGAGCAGGTGGAGGGGATTACTAACAATGTCAATACTGGAGAGCTGGATAACACTGTTCCCTCTTACTCGTCAGCCGCCACAGTTTAACCAGCTCCTGTATAGACACAAATCCAGACACGTTTACACACCTAAACACGCAGGAGTGTCTGTCTGGACGAGCACAAAACCGGGATGAGCTGATTGACCACTGATGTTCTACAAAACAGAGTTGAACTGACAAACCACTGATGTTCTACAAAACAGGGTTAAACTGACCGATCACTCTGTTAATTTACTGGTTCGAGGAAATATCTCCTATTTCTGTTCCCTGTGTTTAATGCAATACAATTTTGCAGGAATTCAAACATTTTCATATAAACAAAAATGTACTAAAACCCTAAATGGCTACTTTGTGTTTTAACTATCAAATATTTTAATTCAAAACTGTTTGTTCTGACATGGGTGGGATTTTAAATACTGCGTATGATGGTGGTAAATACCAGTTGCATGTATTCATGTATTTCGCTTTGAAAACACTAATCCAAATCCAAAATCATTTTTCTTTTGTGTTCTGATATGAAAATAACAATTACTGCAAAAAAACTACATCTGTATTGCTGCCTGTGTAAACCCTGCTAAGAACGTCTGTAAAACATGCCTCAAAACCTTGTGCTCTTCTTTCCTCCCTCCCCTTGGGCTAGTTGTTCACCCAGCCGTCTCAGGTAGAGCTCAGCCAGCAATTACACCTGTATTAGTGGCCTGATACGGAGTATTCCACGCTTAAGCCACCAGACCTGCCAACCTGCAGTGACACAAGGCTAATTCTCAGTCAGTCCCCTCAGGAAGACAAGTATTCACGTCAGGAACCAGCCCTGCTAGGCAGTGTTTGAAATCTGATCATTTGTTACTTGTACTTGGCATGTGTTATTGCATTAAATTGGGTTCTGTTTCAGTCACTAGGCTCTCAAGCCTCCACTTAAGCTGCACATTGAACAGCAACAAACCTTAAAAGTCCCATTATGAGCTGCTGTTTGGTGTAGTTCTGATACCTTCAAAGACCGATGAAATCTTTATCTTGCCATGTCTTATTCACCTATTTAATTTACAATCCCTTTTTAAGGATAATCATATTATTTAGGATTATTTTTGACAGCTTTGTTAATCGTCTTATTTTACTATTTGATAATTATTTGTATATTTATACATTATGGACAATTTATTTAGTGTCTTGCTCATCAAACAATATACACTCACTGGCCACTTCATTAGGGTACACCTTGCTAGTCCTGGGCATGTTCTGCCTTCATTTTTTTCTTCAGAAATGTTGGTCCATATTGACAGTATTGCATCATGCATTTTCTACTGATTTGTAAACTTGCTATACATGATGCAACTCTGCCGTTCCACCACGTCACAAAGGTACTTGATTGGGTTGAGATCTGGTAGCTGTGGAGGTGATTTGAGTACAGTGAACACAATGTCATGTTCATGAAACTAGTTTGGGATGTTGTGAGCTTTGTGACATGGTGCATGATTCTGCTGGAAGTAGCCATTAGAAAATGGGAACACTGGTCATAAAGGGATGGACATGATCAGCAACATTACTCAAATAGTCTGTGGAATATAAATGATGCTCAATTGGTACTATAGGCCCCGAAGTGTGACAAGAAAATATCCCCCACACCATTACACTACCACCACCAGCCTGAACTGTTGATACTATGCAGGATGGATCAATTATTTCATATTTACACCAAATTCTGACCCATCTGAATGTCACATAAGATATGGAAAATCATCAGGCCAAGCAACCAATTTCCAATCTTCTATTGCCCAATTTTGGTGGGGCCGTGCAAATTGTAGCCTCAGTTTCCTGTGCTCTTCTTCTGCTGTAGCCCATCTGTTTCAATGTTCGACACGTTGTGCGTTCAGAGATGCTCTCCTGCGTACCTTGGTTGTAACGAGTGGTTATTTGAGTTACTGTTGCCTTTCTGTCAGCTCGAACCAGTCTGGCCATTCCTGTCTGACCTCTGCCATCAACAAGGCCTTTTCATTCAGAGAACTACCATTCACTGCATCTTTCTCTTTTTATGACTATTCTCTGTAAACCCTAGAGATGGTTTCACAGGAAAATTAGATATTGGCTGATTAGATATTTATGTTAACGAACAGTTGAACAGGTGAGTGTATAATATTGCTGTGTAAGATATACAAACCTTTTATTTCTCAGTTTTTATTTTTTACTCAATTTGTTCTTTTAAAACATATTGTATTGTTTTAATATACACTCAGCAGCAGATGCGTCATGCATCTATTTTTTTTAAGGGGACACAGTGTGCACAACACACGCAAACATGTCCCCACAAATACAAATATTAAAAAGAAAATCCGCTTGGCTCAAAAATCTTAGGGGGCACGTGCCCCTCAGTTTCAATGGGCATGACGCCTCTGCTCACCGGTCACTTCATTAATGTACACCTGTATGGACAGAAATAATATTTTTTGGACCATAATAAACTTTTTAACTAAACAAAATCTATGTGTGTGTTATGTTTACTATGTGGTTGCCGGTGCTTTGCATTCAATACCTACCTGAAATCTGCAACCCAATTTCCTGACTAGAGTAGGTCTCATCTTCAGAAAATGAAAGCATGTTAATTTGCTTTGGCGGTAGGTTTGTGGTCAGTCATTGACTTCCTATATAATGTAAGAATTTGATAGTACCATTTCATAAAGTTTATTTTTCTGCTACTGCTTTTAGCAGTCATAAAGGAACTCTACAAGCTCTTAAGAACTTGGGCATCCTGTTTTTAAAGTTAAGTAGTTCAATTAATCACTCAAATTTATTTGACCTAGGTGTCATGCACAGTGGCTAGGACAAACTCTAGTAGGTGGAACCTAGGAAGAAACCTAGAGAGGGGCCGGACTCAAGAGGGTGGCCAGTCCTCGTCTGGCTGTACTGGGTGGGCAATGTGGAAGTACACAGCCCATAGTATTAAGGCCACATCGTTTATCATTGTTAAATTAGTATCCATAAATGGAGATAGGAATGGGTGGGCTGTGACCACAGTCTTTTTGTAGCAACACAGTTCAGTGGTCTTGGGCAGGGACAGCAGGACGTGCTCTGGAGAGGTACAGCTGGAGTCACCATGTTCCAAATGTTCCAACTGTTATTTGTAACTGGAGGTTAAGTCTTTTGGGTATGTTACAGGTTTATACATCCATTCCTACATACCGGATGGTTCATGATCTATGAAACGTTTTTTCATTTATTATTCTGAGCATTCTTTATTCATCCACTGTAGAGGTTTAACTTTTTCTACCAAGTGGTCAGTGATTGATAAGCACTGATATTGGAGAACAAGTGTTTTTCAATCTGTGAAACCCAAATACAAAAAAAGCTATGAATCTAAACTTTACAACTGAGCTTTAGTGTTTAATTTAGAGAAAAACATAATGTCCCAATACTTAGTGTTATAGGTAGATAAACATGAAATCCTTGAGAGAGTTTACTGGTAAACTTTGAAAGTGTCCCATAATGTATTCTCCATTTGCTCCTAACCACCACCCAGTCAGCCACCTTCACCATGTTATAACCCTTTCAGTATGTCCATTGGGTCTCTGCATCAAGCCCAGTTAGTCTTCCAGCGTCCCACAAATCCCCGATTCCGGCGTCTCCCTCTCCATCACGCCGGCCCTCTCTCAGCCTCCTGGAGCCTTGACAATAAAGCATTACACCAGTCAATCCATGTCAACAACAGCTTTGCTTAATTCCTGCTAAACACATTTAAGCTAAATCTTCACCTAATGATGCATAGTGATTAGCACTTGTTCTTTAGTCTGCCAGCAGCTTGTATCAATTTAGCTTATGTATTTGATTTCCCTGCCATCATAAGAGAGATGACTCAGGTGTGCGAGCTATATCCGTCAGGCCGGGAGGGTACACAGGATCCCCCTTCAAATTATTCACCAAGTAATTAAGCATCATATTATGGACAGCTTTGTATTCACACAACACCCCTCATCAGGCTCTTTTACGTGGGAATCAGATTAATGATGTGAGAGCCAGCGAGAACTGGTGCCAGTCAACGGTTGTCCCCTTTCAACTCCATTCAAGGCGCGAGTAGATCCACAGCCGGTACACTGTAACGTACAGTATATTAGCAGAGCATAGCAATCAAAAGACAAGTCGGATACAGCTTTGATAGGGCTTGTAAATACCCTGCTTTTCAACTGAGAAATAGAATGGCTCGTTGTTCACGGACTGCCTTTAAGGCCTCTTCCAAATCTGTTCTCCAGGATTTCGCTACGTGACAGGCTTAGAAGGGCCTTCAGGAGGTCGGCATTGTGCCAGACCACTACTCATCCCGCCAGGCTCTTGATGTGTTGCAGATGTTGCCCCGGCCTTGACCCGCTGCCCAGAGAGTACCAGCCAGGCCCAACATGGCACAGGTACCAAACCATCTTCAATCTTGGGCACCCTGGAGCAGCAGAAGGCAAGGAGGGACTGGTGCCAACGCTCTCCTCCTTCAATTGCTTTTGTCTTGGAGGGCCTTTGTCACCCTTGCCCAACTAAGCCTCCGTTACGTCAGTCAACCTTACAACTCTACTCCTGTGATCAAGTGAAGACAGTGAGCCCTGGTGTATTTGGTTCTCCTTCCCCTCTATCAATGCCATTAAACCTCTATTAATAAGCTGCCATTTGTGGAGCGTTTTCCTGAGCTGTTTCCTGGCTCTCTGCCTGCGGTGTGCACGCTCTTGGCTGGGCCGGGCTGTTTGACTGCTCCACAGGAACAGACTGGCACTCTGACTGAGGGCTTCAGGGCCTGAACACAACCAGCTAAGCATGGCTCTGTCTGTGATGAATGGACTGGATTTCTCACAAGAAATCTACCAATATATACCGTATATTATCCTCTCCCTTCAAGTTGCTAATCTGCCTCTCTTAGACATACAGTAGTACACACATATGCATGCGCACATACTGTATACTTGCACACGCATACACAGATATGCAAGTTCGCATTCGCCATTACACACACACTGTCTCACCGAGACACACACAAACAAACACACGCACACAGAGCAGCGTTTGGATTCAATAAAACACTAAAATGTGGAATGAGCACAGTTAGGTGTCCTAATCATGGGATTGGGGTTTTGTTTCCAAATATAAACATCTGCAGCATCTGTACGATCTGGCCCTACCCACTCCACTAAGCCCGCATACTTGGCATAGAGAAACCCAGCTCCCTCATTTCCTCTCTATCGGTCTCTCCTCCTCTGAAGATGAAACACTACATCACCACAACACATGCTTTTGTTTCATCAAGCATTTGCCTCAAGGGTAGATCAAATGTAAATGTTTCTGTGTGGAATAAGTAGCTGTGCTGCTGTAGTGAATGTGGTTCAGTAGCAATGGAGGCCCAGCAGGGGGCAGGAGTGCTCCAGTGTTGCTCTTCTCCCTGAAAAGCTTTCTGTTCCTCTGAGCTTCTCATAATGGGGATCTGCCTGAGGGGGGAAATGTTGCTTTTTTAGGTCTGTAAGCCCATATCCCTTAATCCCCTGCCATGATTGACAATCATGATTTAGGGTATATGGTGTCCCATTCTAATCCACCAGCAATGATTTCATTTGCATACCTTCCGTACGTGGCCTCATTTTGGAGGAAACCACTGCCTTTGTAAGAGATACAGAGAGAGAAAGAGAAAGCTGAGGAGACGGTATAGGAGACAGAGAAAAGGAAGGAGATGAGAATGTATGGGTGGATGGTTGTGATTTTTGCCAGAAGGGAAATATTGCGGTTTCCGCGCCACACCGTGATGTCCCTTTGCCCATCTTCCAATTTAGCAACACTTTTCTCTGACAGGGACACAACAGACACACACGAAGATGCATAATACAGAGACACAACACACACACACACAAACAAACACAACAAATGAAACACAGCACAGACACTAGAGCATAAACACAGTGAGACACAAGGGGACAGGGGAACACACAGAGATGCTCCCTCACACGTTGCAAAACTAAATTGGTATTTGCTCATTTTATATCCAAGTCAGGCTTAATTATAATCATGGGAGTTTGGGAGTTTCTGTATAATCTCTGGAAGGTATTAAGAATTACCCAGAACACACCACAGCAAAAAAGGAACACATACAAATTCTTACAATTATTTTCCAGTCATAATACCCGAGGGACTCAACATCAAATAATACATGCTGTTTGGCATACCTTCAGAGAGCAGTCATCCAAACTGTATCAATGACGGTTCTGTATAGGAAGGGATCACATGATCCAAGGCTTTTAAGGTCAATGCCTGGGTTTACTATTCTATAGTATGTGCAAATAATGTTTTTGCACAACAGATACTATTTTTCCATTTTGCTACACATCTGGTAAATATATAGGATGCAATTAGGCCATTAGTCAGTATTAAAAATATAATTTTTCACTGACTGTTCTTACATGTTGTTACTTTAGAGATTTATTTAATCATGTATAATTTATCATCTATAATTGTGTTATTACACCAGTAACGCTCGTTAACTATTCCATTTTACCTTGTAATTTCTGTTATGTTTCGGACTGTATTTGAATATATCTAATTTGAATAATATTCATAAGAGATGCCAGTGCTCAACTTTCAACAACATGCACATTAAAACCAAATAATAAAAAATATGAGGCACAGTTATCTCAAGGCTGTGAATATTGCTGCTCTTCACACATACTGCTGATAATAAAGTGAATCTGTTGAAATGCAGCCTGTAAAATGACCTTAAACATATCATTCTCAAACATTCATAAAGTTTTCTTAATCTTTTGCTCAATCCATGAGGCTAAGTTTTCCAGGTCATTCAGGTTATCAGGTGTGTACAAAATACTGAATAGATTGTCAGGTATCTCCACCACCACTGAATCTACCTTTGCTAGACCACCATATTTTGCAATTAACTTTCTGACATTGAGCCTGGCCAAGCCTTTGTGACAGAACACTTCCCTTTGAGATGGTAACTGTGTGATAATCTGCTCTTATCTACATTGTTGTAGTGTCTGCCTCGTTCCAGGCTATCTATTGCTGACAGGTGTTGATGTGTCTACACTGTAGTAACATACAAGCCTGAAGAACATGTGGGACACACTGACAATAACTGATAACCTTGACAAGGCACTTCACATAAAAACAAGATTTTGTTTTTCAAGATTACTAGTAATAAGATAACTTCTTAGGTTGTTTTTTTGCATACTTTCACATTGTGTATTTGTCTATTCATTATGAATGACTTCATAGCATTAAGTTGGTTCAGTGTACATTTTCGAGTCAACCAGCTGCAACTGGATTGTGTGTTTGCTCATAATTTGTATACAGTTTAACCAACACACATTCTCAAGTTGAAGTTTAAATATTACCTTGAGTAAAAACAATTTAATGTATTCTACCATATTTGCATATTTCTCTTTATAAAAAAAATCCCTTTTAATTGAAATGAAGTGGTATGTACTCTTAAAGAAACACATTAAGATGTACCGGTATTACAAAACACAATAATATGTTAACTTTAAGAAACAGTGATATTTAATCTTTAAGAAACAGAGTGATACAGTGCCTATAGAAAATCATCATACCCTTTGAAATAGTAACTTTGTTGTCTTACAGCCTGAAATCAAAACCCATTCAAAAATATATATTTTTTGTTCCAGCTTTATTTACACATTCTGCCTTACAACATTAAAGTAATATTAAAAGCCAACAGTTTGAAAATTAAAACAATTAAATATAGAATAACAGCGTTTGAAAAGTGATCATTCCCATGATTTAATACTTCGTAGAGCCAACTTTTGCTTTAATTACATCCATCAGTCTGTTTGGATATGTCTCTATTATCTTTGCACACCTAGGTTGGGGAATATTTGCCCATTCTTCTTTGCAGAGTTGTTCAAGTTTGTGGTGAGTGACGATTGACTGCTATCTTTAGTCCATCCACAGATTTTCAATTGGATTTAGGTAATGGCTCTGACTTGGCCAGTCAAGGACATTCACCTTCCTATCCTTAAGTCACTGCGTAGCTTTTGTGACAGTTTGTTTAGGGTAGTTGTCATGCTGGAAGGTGAACCACCTGCCCATCTACATCTATCTAGCAGAGGGCCGCAGGTACACCCAAAAAGAATTTGGGTGTACTTGGCAGCATCCATTTTTCCTTCAATCCTGACCAATTGCCCAGTCCCCTTTGAAGAGCAACACCCCCACAACATAATGTTGCCACCACCATGCTTCACATAAGGTATGTTGTGTTTTGGGTGGTGTGCTGTGTAAAAAACAACCTTTTAACACATGGCATTAGAATCTTCCAAGTGTTTTTTGCAAAATGCAATCAAGACTCATTGTGGCCCTTTTTCAGAAGAGACTTCTTTCTTGCCACCCTGCCAAAGGCCAGCTTTGTATAAAGCTTGTGAGATTGAATATGCAGAGACCAACCAATCTCAGCCATAAGGCCTTATAACTCCTTCAATGTTGCCATTGGCCTCTTGATAGCTTCCCTGATCAATGTCCTCCTGGCTCAGTCATCCAGTTTGGAGGGACGGCCCAAACTAGGCAAGGTGTTTGTGGTGCCATATGCTTTCGACTTCTTATTAAAGATGAACTGAACTGGAATATTATGTAAAGGTGATATAACAGATATTTTTTTTCCTTCTCATTGGTACAATGATTAAAATGGCTAAATTTGTTAAAAGGGATAAACTGGTATGTTGAAAATGTTGTTTTTGTTACATGGGCGCCGCCATTTTGGATTTCAAAAATCGGCTACGTCACTGGTATGGTAAGCTACTCAGCCATACCAGGTAATGAGTCTGAGGCTAACTGACATGACTGAGGAAA
>JACXGM010003224.1:0-42779 GCA_016801145.1 Umbra pygmaea | reverse complement strand
CGTGTCCTCTTGAGTGAGGGCGTTCTCACCTAGCAGGCCCTCTCTATCGTGAATAGGGGGAGGGGAACAAGATGTACACGCTTCCTCGTCTTTGATGGTCATGGTGCTGCTGCCACGACTGCTGCCTGGACTCTCTCTCCTCCGGTCTTCCTCCTCCACCTCTGCCTTGGGCGTCTGGGGGGCGCTGGGGGCCCCTTCGCTGGCCTCCTCGTCTGGCGCGCTGACGATGCGTGGAAGTGTGCTGTGGAAGCCCGTGTCCAGTGGGTAGTTGACGCTGTCGCCCCTCCGCAGAGGGGTCCGCTGCCTCTCAAAAGAGTGGTACTGGTATCGCACACCCGGGTCGCTGTACTGCTTGTGGCGCTGCCACTGCTTGCGGAGGTGGACCCGCGAGCGGTGTTTCCTCGGCGACTCCTGCAGATCAAACTGGGGGTCGTGACGCAGGAACTCGTGGAAGAGAGCGTCAGTCTTCTCATCGATGCTGTAGTCACGGCGGTGCAACGATAATGGTGGGTGAGGCTGGACCTCACGGGGGGTGAACATCTGACCATATGGAGACCAGCCCAGGGGAGACTTGTCCGGTTCCTGGACGACCCCACCAATTGCCCCCGCTGCGATCTCATCATCGGGCTCCTCCTGGAAGACGTGGGCCTCCAGACTCTCGCCCACCGTGCCGGTGCGCCCTGCACTGGTAAAGAAGTGTCTCTTCTCCACGGCTGTCTTGTCTAAGCTGCCACTGCTACCAAACAGTCTGAGCTCTTCTGCCGTCCGTGGTGGAGCCTCTATAGACATATAACCACTGTCCATCTGCAGAAGCTTTCGGTTCCCTGACTCCCCATCGCTGCCCCTCTCTGACTCAACGCTGGCCTGCCTGTCCCCTTTCTCCTTACACTTCGCCCCCAGACACTGATCCAGGGGCAGCTCCATGTGCTCCTCTGCCTCATCCCTGTCCCCTTCCCCAATGTCCAGGGAGGGGTAACTGGGCATTTCCCCCCTCTCAGTTCGGCCCCCCAGGGAGCAAACACTGTCTGCATCGCTACGGGTGGATTCCTGGTCGTTGTTGCTGATCTGGTCTGAGGAGCCGTACTGCTCCAGGGAGGCCCGGAGACTCCAGATGTCTCTGTACAGAGCCTGGTGTTCTGAGCTTTCCTGTCCACAGTCCCCCAGGCTCGATGCCTCGTCCTGGGGCTCAGGTGACAGGCCGATCACCCCCGGACCCTGGCCCCTGCTGCAGCTGGCCTCCACAACCACCTGGACCTCTAACCTGTAGTGAAACATGTATGACAACAGGTGCACACACACACAAACACACAGTACAGGAGTCAGTCACAGAGCACTCACCTGAAGGCCATACACACATTTCATGTTTCAGTATGTTTGCAGCCACTGTGAAAACAAGTGATTACGATGGCCTGCGATGGTTATAGACATTATAGGCTAACTAAGGGTTTATTTGAAATGCCCAACCCTATTATAAAGACCATGCCCTGCCAGATGTTGGGGACATCGAAATACAGATTTCTTACACTCTAGCAAGTCTTCATTTATGGCATACAGTACCAATCAAAGGTCTGGACAAACCCATTAATTGAAATGTTTGTCGTTATTTTGACTATTTTACAGTTGAAGTTGGACGTTTATACACACTAAGGTTAAAAGTCATAAAAAGTAATTTGCCAACCACTACTAAGATGTAATGTTAAACTAGAGGTTCTCAATTGGATTCAGGTCTGGGGAACGTGACGGCCAGTCATTGGC
Source organism: Umbra pygmaea (assembly GCA_016801145.1). Taxonomy (NCBI): domain Eukaryota; kingdom Metazoa; phylum Chordata; class Actinopteri; order Esociformes; family Umbridae; genus Umbra; species Umbra pygmaea. The sequence goes on along the minus strand of JACXGM010003224.1, from coordinate 41,024 downwards.
ATCAATGCCTTCATCCATCCAGGTACTGCCTACACACTCTGGAAACATGAGGCTGGGCATTGTCCTGCACCAGGAGGAACCCAGGGCCGACTGTGTAAGGTCTGACGATGGGTCTGAGGACTTCATCCTGGTACCTAACAGCAGTCAGGGTACTGATAGCTAGCATGTGGTGGTCTGTACAACCCTCCAAGGATCTGCCTCCCCAGACCATCACTGACCCATCGCCAAACCCATCATGCTGGATGATGTTGAAGGCTTTAACAAGTTAAGATAAATTTGCAGTGTTCTTACTGGTTTAGTAGACATGGTTAAATTGACAAAGCAGTGCCTCCCACTCCCAAAAACCATTTGCTGAATATCATTTTGATTACAATTGGTGGTGATGTGTCTGAGACAAGGTGAAGTCACTTTTGGATGATGTAACATCACCTTTTTGAAACTGTGTGTTTTAGAAGAGATTGGCAATTTCAACAGGGGTGATCTTTTGACTTCACTAGGTAGTCACCTGGAATTCTTTTCAAACACTGTTTAAGGGTTTCCAGCATATTCTGAACACTGCTTTTCCTTCACTCTGCTGTCCAGCTCAACCTAAACCATCTTCACTGGGTGATTGTGGAGGTCAGGCCATCTGATGTAACAATCCATCTCTCTCCTTCTTAGTCTACTAGCACTTAGACAGACTGGAGGTGTGTTTTTCAAATGATGGTCACAAACCAGTTGGTATGGTGTATTTGCTGCAGAATGCTGTGGTAGCGATGCTGATTAAAGGAACACTCCAGACACCTAAACAGTTCAAAATCTTTGTGCCGGTCACGTGCACTCAACTTCTTTGGTCGACCCTGTCGAGGCCTGTTCTGAATGGAACCTGTCCTGCTAAACCGCTGTATAGTCTTGGCCACTGTGCTGCAGCTCAGATTCAGGGTCTTGGCAAACTTCTAATAGCCTAGGCCATCTTCATGTAGAGCAAAAATTATTTTTGTCAGATCCTCAGAGAGTTCTTTGCTGTGAGGTGCCATGTTGAACCAGTGACCAATATGAGGGAGTGTGAGCGCGATAACATAAAATTTAACACACCTGCTCCCCATTCACACCGGAGGCCTTGAAACACTAATGAGTCACATGACACCGGGAAGGGAAATGGCTAATTGGGAAATGGCTAAAAGTTTAGTCACTTTTGTTGCCAGCAGTTTAGACCTTGCTGGCTGTGTGTTGAGTTATTTTGAGGGGACAGCAAATTTACACTGTTATACAAGCTGTACACTCACTACTTGTTGAGTTCCTTAATTTTGGGAAGTCCCTAATTAAGACAAAATGATCAGGTAAATGGAGTTCATATCTTACTGGTGACCATGATTGATATTTTCTTTACTCTTTCTATTTGTTTTATAGTTCACTGTTATGAACTCCATTTACCTGATAATTTTGTCTATATTATAGGGACTCCCAAAACTTGTGAAATCAACAAGTAACTGAGAAGTAACTTTAACCAACACTGGTTGTCACATGAAAAGTTTTAATGAAATATTTCCAAAAATGTGAGAGGTGTATTCACTTTTGTTAGATACTGTATGTAGAAAAACTCTCGATCTACCGGTCAGTTTTTATTCCTACCCTCACTTATGGTCATGAAGGCTGGGTTATGACTGAAAGAATAGGGAAAGCATGTATTATTTTCTAAATTACATACACACACACACACACCATGAACAGCCTACATTTCTGTAGGCATTTAACAGACACTCAAGAGCGACTACAATTACTGGATTCAGTAAAACCCACCACACAACTTAGTAGTAGTGACTACATTATTGTCAGTGAATTTCGTTTAAATGCTGGACACAAGACATTACAAAACAAATCAACACAACAAACATAGACAACAGAGGTGGTGGCTGGAGATCAAGGAGCTTTCAAGTGTTGTGGTTAAAGCAGCAGCAGGGGTAGGGCATTAAAACAATATACCAAAATGAGAACATCCCCTGGAACATTGCTAAATCCATCCAGTGTTTTATCTAAGGAATATGGCACAACCAGAACTCTCCACCCAATAGATAAATGATAACGGAAGGAGTTCCAATGCTAGGATAAGAGAAATTGCACGTCTAAACTATTACCCTTTTCGAAAAGCCGAGCTACAGTACCAGCACTATATAGAAGAGGTGCAAGTAGAAAGTAATCTATGGAGAACTCAGGCGTGTGAATCCCTATCCAACAAAAACATTTGAGTTTTTACTCTTAAATACATTTTTTTGTTTAAATATATAAAAAATAATTTGCACCTTTGAATTAGTTTTGTATGTATGTGTTGTTAATCAAATGGATGTCCCAAATTCATTATAACTCCAGAACGTTGCACAATAGCAAGGGGAAATGATCTTTGTGTGAATATCTATGCAATCAATTGTAAATGCCATTCATAAAGAGCAGACAAACCTATTGGTATTATCTGATCCGGCCTCTTAGCTCCATGCCAACATGAGTGACATAGGATCACTGTTACCCTGACAACTATCTCTGTTCATGACATCATCACTCAACATCAGCAATGGAATGGACTGGCTTCTTAAGCAGCTGTGGGCAAAAGTTGCCTGTAGGCACAAATCTATAGCTGACCCCACCAACTCCCAAATGTGACCTTAGATCAGTGACTAAAGGCAACTATTCATAACGTTCCATGGAGCTCGATGCTAAAGTGATGAATGAGGCAAAGCAGTGAGGTTGAAGGGTGGTGAAGGAATTAAAGATACCTGCCGAGGGAAGGTGGTGGTGAGGATGTGGACAGGGGGCTGGCTGAGGCAGAAGAACGGCTGGGGTGGTAGCTGATGTCCTGGGTACGAGTGATGTACTGGATGAGGTCAAATGGGTGGCTGTCATTATCCTCCTGGTCCATGCTCTCACTGGCAGCGCGCTGCCGCTGAAACTGCCTCCGCTTAGGGGAACCTAAGGCACAGGACGAGGCAGAGCAAACATCAGGCCACGGCTACAGAGCGACATGTTGACACAATCATATAGGAGTTAGCAGCCTGGGAGAGGATATGTACCACCACAATGATGTCACAAACATAGCCTAGCACCGTATAGAGAGGTTTAGATGGAAGTCATTTCCTACGCAGTGCATATATTGCAATTATAACAGGATCTCCAATGAGGACATGACGAGTTGGGATTCCACAGTGTTTGTCAATTGGCATTCGTCGGCCAATCTTTAATATAATTTATGCATTACATTTCAGCATTTCTACGTTTGTTACGGCTCAAATACACATAGCATATTTAAGGGGTCTTCCCTGAATATAGGGGGCATGTAAGGAAGGACTGGAACTGTGTGCGTGTATTTCTGTGTGTGTGTAGATATGTGTGTGTGTGTATGTGTGCTCTGGAAGAGAAGAGTCCTGCGTCATAAAGCCATCTGTCAGTGTGTTATCACTGTGAGAGTGTGTGGCTGCCTTGGCAGTCAAGTGAAGCCTTTCACAGTTGTGCCACACACGTAAGTCTTTTTCCACAAGAGAACAAAATAAATAATAATTTGTGAACTAATCTCAAATACACAGAACTGTCAATGACAGCTGATTCTCCACTGACCGGAGCAGTTTCATGAACAGTGTAGCAGACATTGAAGCCATGCATTACCTCGGGTATCCAGGCTGGAGGCTCGCTGGCTGCTGTCCAACTTCCACTTCTTGATCTTGAAGTAGGGGCTCGCCCCTTCCAGGCTGGCATGGCGCCTCAGCTTGGTGAAGAATTGCAGGACCGGGCCTTGCCCAACCCCTGCACCTGGGGATGCCCCCGTGACTGACGTTACAGACACCCCATCGCTAAAAGAGGGACTCCCCCCATTCCTGGAGCCAGAAGCCATCACCTCAATCTGGGGGAGAAAGGAATTAGGAAACTGTCCATATTTTGTCAACAACGAATGCTGTGATTGTATTATGATAGGATTTCAACTGCTTGAAAGTTTCTAGACAGTTGTTTTTAATTTCTCTGTCTCCGGATTGAAGAAAAACAACCACTAAAATCAATGTTCCACGCAACAGCAAAAGATCTGTCATTTTCCACGGAGAGCAGGGCCAGTGAACAGCCAGGAGCGATGAGAAGGCATGGCGTGCAACATTTTTGTGTAATCCTCCCTGACAAGACTGTTCCAGAGGCACCATCATGCTATCCTAATGTTGTCACCCAGACAGAGCAACTAGACACACCTCTTCTTTTCACGGTTCAAAGATTTCATAATGGCCTCACCGTTTTAACATTAACTCAAGCTGCTATGGTTTATGTGCAAGCATATTGAACATTTGCATTCGTGTCAATTCTTTTCTAGTCAGACCTTCATTTTTACAATTAGTAGCCAACTGTTTTCTACGGGTAAATCCATTAACATGGGGCTCAATACTCTACAGATAAAACATAATTCATTTGTTGGTAGGTGCTTCGATAATGTATGAACTTGGTTGAGTGACTCACGCTGCTGGGGGCTGCTGGCTCCCTAAGACTCAGGGCTGAGGGACCTCCACTGAAGCCGGTGTCCACCAAAGAGTTCAGGGTGTCCCCAGGGAGGGCTGAGCTGATGCTGACACCCAGACTGGTCAAAGCTGTCTGGGGCAGGGGAGACAGGGGCCGCAGGGCACACCGTGCTGGCTACAACACCCAGAATACACAGACACGTTCTACATCAGGACTAGTGCAGGTCATGTGTACTTGTAGTAATAGCAACTGAACTCCAAGCAAGTCCAGCGCCAAAAACAGAACCAGTAAATGCTTCAATATTTGTACTCAAATTATTTACAGTGCCATGTCAGAGATGATTGGCTATAGGAGACGTTTACTACAAGTTCTCTGCTAATAGCTACAAGCTATTGAATGAAAGGATATTACACACATGAAATCAGAGTTTTTGTTGAATAAACCAATTTTGGTAAAGCACTGTAACTATTAGGACTGAAGAGTCGACACAATGATCCATGTTGTTTTGGATATGCTTAGCTGCTTTTTTTATCTGGTGTGGAAATGCTTGTTATGATGTTTTGGATATGGTTGTTACATACAGGAGTGTATTGTATAAGCTTGCTGCATGGCAGTTTAGATATGCTTGCAAAAGGTTTTGTTTGGATATGCTTGCTACATGTTGTGGTATCCACATTGGTGTTTGGTCTAAATGGTGATGACATATGATGCGCCATTGTTAATAGCAGCACAGTAACATGGCTGTCACCTGGAAGATAGAGAGGCTGGGCTTTGCAGCAGGGCGGGTTGTCATGGCAATACTGTTCTCCGATGACTCACACTCGTGGATAGTGACAATCTTAAGGGCTGGAGGCGGGATGTGGAGGTGGGTGAGACGTGCATTCTTCAGATGGTGGAAGTCTCCCTCGGTTAAAGTGTACCTGAAGTAGAAAAGAGTTGAGAAACATTTAGTCGCTGAGTAAAGACTGACAGTTGAAGGCTGATGCAATAGAAATGCTGCTTTGAAATGTTATTCTGCAGCCCAGGGTGACCCAGGCGTCTGAGTGGCTGTGTCCAGTGCACATATACTACTGCACATCTATTTAAATGTAGACCATAGCCCCTAAACAAAGTAAATAATAAAGTATTATTCTATCCTAGTACTTCTGATGGTCAGGGTCCTTACCATCTCTCCACTTTACTCGTAAAGCATCTAATATATGCACATTATTTGTGCTAGAGAAAAGCCTATACACCCTGTGAGCAGGGTTGGGTAGGTTACTTTTTAAAAGTAATCCGATTACAAATACAATTGGTAAATGTAATCAGATTACTGTAATCCAATTACTTTTAAAAAGTAACCTACCCATCCCTGCCTGTGAGTCCCTATAATGTAAAACCCATTGGTTTATAGAGGATTCTGACACCACAAGGTTGGAGTCACTGGACATTGTTAAACCAGATATTTCTTCCATTTTGTTTCTCATGATAGATACTATGAACATTGATGAAACTGAGGAACTCTCCAAACTCAAGACTACACACAACTAGGACAGACACAGAGCTTAGTTACCATACCATATATAATGCATGTTTTATTACATTATTTCATGTCATTAACCCTTTACAAACACTGGGCTATATCATAATGTTAAAGTGGGCTGCATTGCAGGGTCAGGTTACCTGAGTATATCAGCATGATATTTTCTGTTTGTTTTACCTTTATTTTACCTGGCAAGTTGTCTGAGAACATTTTGTCATTTACCGCAACGGCCAACGGGGGGGAGGAGAGGGAATGAGCCCATGAAAGCTGGGGATGATTAGGTTGCCATGATGGTATGACGGTCAGATTAGACATTTGCCAGGACCCCAGGGTTAACACCCCTACTCTTACGATAAGTGCCATGGGATCTGCAGTGACCACAGAGATTTAGGACACCTGTTTAACGTCCAATCCGAATGATGGCCCCCAACTAGCCCTCCAACACCACTTCAAGCAGTATTGCTCTCCCATCCAGAATTGTGTAATAATACATTTTCAGAAAGCAGCATTCCACACGATTTCACCAAAATAACGCATCCAGAACAGTTGTTTAAACTTCCTTCATAATGTATTAAACAGCCCATTTTTAGAAAACATCTAATAATTTGTAATGGAACAAAGCTCTATTCTAAACAAATGTTAAACACATGAACATATTGTTGTTTAGGCAGTCATTGTAGAGTAATTTGATATATTGAGCCTATTCAGCATGGCCCAGTGCAGGGGAGTGAGTGGGTGTGAGGCAACGGCATTTGTCTAACCTCCGGCCTTTCTCCATGGCCTTCTTGCCGTGGTCGAAGAGCGCTGCCTCGTTGAAGGAGACGCGACGTCCGCCTTGGGTGCCAGTGGACAGGAAGCGCTCTGTCTCCATGTCCATGCGTGAACTGGCGGCCGATAGGCACTCTGACTCGTCCACACGGATGGTGATCTCTGCTGGCAGGGAGAGAAGGAGGAAGAGGTCAGGCTCTGGAAGAAGGTCATTCACATGGAGATTCAAACACATGACCGTGGGGTTCAAACACATGACCGTGGGATTCAAACACATGACCGTGGGATTCAAACACATGACCGTGGGATTCAAACACATGACCGTGGGATTCAAACACATGACCGTGGGATTCAAACACATGACCGTGGGATTCAAACACATGACCGTGGGATTCAAACACATGACCGTGGGGTCTCAGCCAAACACAGGGGTTCTGTCCTCATATTCCTCATGTGTATGTGGGCACATGAGCTTTTCAAAAGTGAACTATTTGTTCTAATCCATTCAAGACATAACAGATCTGACAGTGTACCTTGCCTAAGGTTAATATATGTAAATGTATTCCTGGATTGTTATTCCGGCAGAGAGCAGAGATCCTCAAACTGCACATCCAAAATGTGTGATTTCACATGTATCAGAGAGCCTCAGGGACGGACTGGCCATCGGGAGGATTTTACATTGACGGCCGGTCGGCCAGTTACAATCCTGAAAGTATTAAAACAAGTGATAGTAGGCTGAAATGGACAGGCTGTTGCACTCTGGCCCGGCCAACAATTCAAGAGAGAGAGAGTTCCTCTATATTTAGATGATGAGAAACCCAGAGTGAGACGAACGCGGGCGCACCCCCCCCACGCTCCAGTCTAAGTCCCGAGCCGAATTTTTGTCCCAGTCCATCCCTGGAGAGCATGGTCTCACTTTTCCCAAACTAAGAGTTTAGACCCGACCAAGCTATAAAAGAGCAATGTAAGGAACTTATTCTCTACACACACCTAAAGGATTATTAGGAACACCCATTCAATTTCTCCTTAATGCAATGATCTACTCAACCAATCACATGGCAGTTGCTTCAATGCATTTAGGGGTGTGGTCCTGGTCAAGACAATCTCCTGAACTCCATGAATGTCAGAATGGGAAAGAAAGGTGATTTAAGCAATTTTGAGCGTGGCACGGTTGTTGGTGCCAGACGGGCCGGTCTGAGTATTTCACAATCTGCTCAGTTACTGGGATTTTCACGCACAACCATTTCTAGGGTTCACAAAGAATGGTGTGAAAAGGGAAAAACAGCCAGTATGCGGCAGTTCTGTGGGTGAAAATGCCTTGTTGATGCTAGAGGTCAGAGGAGAATGTGCCGACTGCTTCAAGCTGATAGAAGAGCAACTTTGACTGAAATAACCACTAGTTACAACCGAGGTATGCAGCAAAGCATTTGTAAAGGCCTCAACACACACAACCTTGAGGCGGATGGGCTACAACAGCAGAAGACCCGACCCCACCGGGTACCACTCATCTCCACTACAAATAAGAAAGAGGCTACAATTTGCAAGAGCACACCAAAATTGGACAGTTGTAGACTGGAAAAATGTTGCCTGGACTGATGAGTCTCAATTTCTGTTGAGACATTCAGATGGTAGAGTCAGAATTTGGCGTAAACAGAATGAGAACATGGATCCGTCATGCCTTGTTACCACTGTGCAGGCTGGTGGTGGTGGTGTAAGGGTTTGGGGGATGTTTTCTTGGCATACTTTAGGCCCCTTAGTGCCAATTGGGCATCGTTTAAATGCCACGGCCTACCTGAGCATTGTTTCTGACCATGTCCATCCCTTTATGGCCACCATGTACCCATCCTCTGATGGCTACTTCCAGCAGGATAATGCACCATCAAACACAGTATTAGTATGGTGTTCTTAATAATCCTTTAGGTGAGTGTATGTGGAAGCTACTGTAGGTAAATGTCACCTGGACCAGTCTGCCATTGATCATTGATTTGCTCGAGTCATAGTCTCTTAGCGACACTGATGGAAGGGAAAGAAAGTGCAGATTTTCCATTTCACAACATAAGTTGGAAATATACATTGTTAACTATCAGAAGTAAACAACAGCTTTGGAGAAGAAAGTGAAACTCTAGCAGTGTTCAAATGCATTGACCATCCCCTCAACAGTATAGAGTAGACTCAACTTTGACCATTCTCTATTGTGTATACTGTGTGTCTGGTTTTATCTCACCATGTACTGGCTGGGACTCCTCCATGTAGGTGGGGTTGGTTTTCTCTGGGTCATCACTGGCCCTGCAACACAGGTCAGCACTGATCAATGCATGGACATGGTTAAATTTGAATTACTGCCGTTTATGGAGAACAGGTTCATTTTAGTTCTTTGCATTATTTTGTCCTATGCATTTTGAACTGTAGTCATCTGTTTGAGCCTGACTACGGCTTCTCTGACTTTGCCCGGAACCTCACTATTAGGCAGCCCAAATTTGCATAATGCTGCCTGGGATTTGGGATAGATAAATCAGTTTATCTACCTTGCCACGTTGCTCCCCAGCGACTCAATGTGTGTATATTTGGTTAGTGTAATCATCCCACACATGCGGGAATGTCCTAGTAGACCAGCACTTTGTGAAATACTGGCCCATCTGGCACTATCAACCATACTAAAACTAAAGCACTTAACTCATGTTTCTTCTCCATGCTGATGTTTGGTTTGGACTTCATGTCAAGCTAAAATCATGACCATGTGTGTTGCCATTTTCAATGGTGTATGACAGAGATTAGCTTTAAAAAATAAATCCACGTGTATTTAAGAATTTCCACCATGACATCAAAGTGGCATTACTCTAAGTTTCCCTAACATCTAACACATTAATACATTCAAATAGATTTGCAACCTTTACTGAAAAGAAATGTCTCCTTATACTGATCCTAATAATAATAATAATAATATAGATTAAAAACATTATGAGGTTTTATGCACTGTTTTTGTAAATTGGTTTGACTTTAGAAGATTACATTAGGTGTTATTGGATAGCAAAAAATTCCCTATTACAGAGACTGTAACCTTTCTACACTCCGTATTAATACAACAATGAAGAATGCGGGGCAATATAGACTATGCACCGGACAAGAGGTCAGAAATTGGTGTGTAGAATTATTTAAAGTTGTAGAATAATATTGTACTAGATCTCTAATAATGCTTATTATAAATATGGAGAGAAAAGATTCTGATCTTCAGTTCCCATTCTTTACATGGCTAACTGCCCTGCATGCGCTATGTTTATGCCTCTCACAACAGTCTCACAATGGAGTGGATGAGATCTTTTCCTGATGCCTTTGTGTTGTATTATTGGTGTGATATGACTTCAGGGATTTCTTTGGCTCTCCTGCTCAGAGCTTTCATTTCCTCTGTGCTCTCTACCTAGGCTGTGTGTGTGTGTGTGTGTGTGTGTGTGTGTGTGTGTGTGTGTGTGTGTGTGTGTGTGTGTGTGTGTGTGTTTTCCTAGGGCCACAGCCAGCGCTTACGACAGTGTGAGACACAAGATTAATCGGCGCCAATGGCTGCTATGAAATATCATTACACCGATCATTTGGACAAGTCTGCACTACCCTGCCCATCCAGCCTGCAGTCTACCACTGCTTCTGTACCTGATGAAAGGAGAGTCATGGAGATGAAATAAAGTATACAGTATACAAACAGCAGAATACAATTATCTGTTTCAAGAGCACAACGCATTACCAGGAAAGGTACTACTGCTGAATGAGGATGATTGATAAATATCTTACAAATGAATATACTCATACAGAACACATGAAGTGCTGTTGTTATGTTTTTGACAAAGCAGCGTTGCTCTCTAGACAGAAGACATAACTCACTAATTAACTGAATGCTCTGAACAATCAGTTTAGTTTCCCCATCATGCATTGTTCCATCTCTGATTGCACAATGCCAAACTGATGCATACTGTACTGTTTGTGCTCCCGATCTAATAATGACAGAATGTTTTCAACAAATACAAAACACACACTACGCTGTATTGCACCAGCAGCCGAGCAGTGATCTAACCTGGCGTAGCGGCGTGCTCCATCACAGCCACGCCTGCAGACGATCAGGAGGACCGACAGTAAGACCAGCATTCCCCCCAGGAAGACAGACAGCAGCACCAGGAGGAGGATGGAACTGTCCTGGTGTTCACCGGGTTCCTGCGGCACCCCCTGGGGGAGCATCAGGAGAGAGGATGAATGGCACTGGGAATATACAGACTGGAGACAGACAGACGTGAAGGACGTCCTACACCTCAGTCACTTAGTGCTGAATGGGACTACAAAACAACCCAGGACTTCTGTCAGAATAGAATAGACATTATCAATATTATAGAGAGAAACTAGTGATAGAAGGAAAATGTACCTTGGAGCTTAAAAATATGCTCCTTCCAAATAGGCAAGACAATGACATAAAATGTGATCTTCCTCTTTTGTGTAATTCATCTTTTGTCTCAGAATTAGGTTTGCAGGATCAGACTCTGGCTGCGTCGTGCTACTGTGCTGAATGGGTGGAGCCACAAGGAGCGCAGGTGTCCTTATTGTTCTTGGGTTGAGACATTAATTGCACAGCCCCCAGGAGATATGGGGGTTTACTGAGAGCGGGACAGAGGTGAAGGTAAGGGGGGAAAAACACACAGAGCTTTCTTTCCACATAGTTTTTATTCATTTAACCTTTATTTAACCAGGTGGGCACATTGAGAACAGTTTTTCATTTGAAACGGCGACCTGGCCAAGATAAAGCGAAGAAGGTGCAAGATGACAAGGTTACACATGAATTACAGAAATTACACATTAATTACATAGGGGAATAAAAATACAAACAAAGTACAAGTTACAGGACTACAGAGTAAACGATGTAGGTATATGTACTGTACAATTAGTGCAACAGAAACTGTATTAGAGAGGTAGATCAAGTTGGTTGGTAAAGTGACCAGGCAAATACAGTGGAAGTCATTAACACTGAACATAACTGTGCAAGTAGATAGATATAGTGCAAATGGCATACAACAAATAAGATATTGTGCAGAACGGTGCGAGCAAAGGTACCACTGGACAAAACAAGGAACTTGGGCAGTGGTAGAGTGCGTGTGAGATGGTGGGGGGGGGTCAGCATATGCAGTGAACAGGCAGAAGCTCTGATAGTCATGATTTAAAGGAGGTGAGAGAGATGGTGTTCACAAGTTTCAGAGTGAGCATGCTGCTGTGAACTGGAAGAAGCTTTGGCCAAAGGAGGTATGGGCTTTAGAGGTCACTAGGGAGATGTACCTGCTTGAGCGCAGGTTACGGGTGGGAAAGGCAATGGTGAGAAGAGTGTTTAGGTTGTGTAGAATTTACTTATATATGAGGATTGAGAATTGACACATATATATATATATTTATTTATTACAAATACATAAAAGCCCACTGTGAAGCCACTTATAGCAAGGCCTCCTGGGTAATTGTTCCCCTGTTCCCTTTCTGAGTAGGCTATTCAGGTGAGACAAGGCAGCAGGAAGACCAGATGACAGAAGGAAACGCTGCACTACGCTGCACTGCCCTCAGTGCCAGTTTGTCTTTTTAATTGCTTTAACTTGTCAGAGAGCAATTATTACTCCATCCATACTCTAACCTATTGCTTTAGACTATGGATTGTAAGACAAAAAAAATTGTCAAATCCCTTTCTGGATTCAAGAAAAACAATGTTATAAGCTAAAGCTCCCTGAACAGCTTACTGTGAACGATACCAAACTTACCACCCCACTGTGAACGATACCAACCTTACCACCCCAATGTCAACGATACACGATTCCGGAACAGGATTTGGGACCTCGCAGAATTTGTGAGATTTGTTCCGGGACCTATTTTGGCCAGATCCACTAGCTCTCAGGCATGATTTGTCTCACCGTTTGCCATCAATACCTTAAACATTCTAATAAAAGGGATAAAAGTTTGATCAAGTTACCTAGTCTTCCTCACTAATTTGTTTCTTATTGATATAAAGCTGTCATGTACAGTAAAAGCACGGAAACTTCCTAAGAGCTGAAACCAGTGTTGCCATGTCTGTGAACATTTTTGTGTGAAGAAATAAAAGGTTAACACGTTAACAGAAAATGGATAACAAAGTCAGTTAAATATGCATTTAATTAGAGACAAATATTCGGAAAATATGTAAACTCTGTTGTGCATAAAGAAATTGAACTAGTTTTTAGGCATTTTCCATGGTTTGACTCCTGAAATTTTCCAGAACCTGGAAACCCAGGCTGTAACTCTTTATCCAGATCTGTGTTGTCTTGATTAGCTGGTATCAGCAAAGTGAGTAGGCTACTAAACTTTAAACCAAACCATGGTGATTAACTTCTGAGAAGTCAAACAAGGAAAAATTGCTGGAAAACCAAGGTAAAACTTTTTTTTTTCTGTACAGATGTAATTAGCATAACTACTGATGAGTGCAAATAACTATCCTGTGCAAATTTAATCAATGAAGCTCTCAGTTAAAAACAAAACGTTGGTTTCATTGACAACATGCTAGCTGTGCAAGTCAGCCCCAAAATACTTAGAGCCAGATGAAAAACATCCAGAGCTATAGCGAAGGTCTAAGCTTGGATAATGGGCTGTTTATTACTAAGTATAAACATGGTAGTGTTTCCATGGTCGCGTTTGTGAATGGGTCTATCTTAATTCACGAGTAAAGGGCTGGTGATGTTTTTAAAGCAGCTAATAGCGGTGTAGAATTTAGCTGGTGAGAAGGATACTTCCTCGATCAGAAATGTGCTTATAAAAGCTATAAAACATTTTGCTTGACGTTTAAAAAATTGGGAAAAAGAGATTCATATAAAATAATTATTTCCCTACACTATGTAGTGTTTTGTTACACACAAAAGCAAAGCCTATAATTCACATCAGTTATCAAAGACAGACCTGTGATTGACACAAGTCCTGTTGAAATGGGAAAATAAGAAATAAAGTAATTAAACTCATTGTACCCATTACTATTTTTATGTAATGATGGTGTAAGTGCATAAAATAAAATGTATTTATTTAGAATCCTCAAGGAAATGCATCCATTCAAGTAAAGAAACCAACAAACATGGGCTGTTGAATTTCTCAGTTTGAGCTTTGTCCCGGTTGAGTACTAGATATTGTTTTCGTACAATATAGACACATATGATGTGCTACTTAGTGGGAAGATGGGTACACCATCCGTAACATGATAGATGCAGACTGGCGCGGTGCGGCGCTATAATGGGAAAGGGTGTACTGAGCTGCTGGGTTTTGTTTTCCTCTTTTTTCCCCATTTGTTCTGTTACCTTTGACCTTGCTGGGTCCTTCTCCCTCTCGCAGGCCTATGTGTTCCAAGACCTTCAAATTTACTAATTAAGCACTGAATACCACCCTTACCAGCCCACTGTGAACAGTACCACCCTTAAAAGCCCATGAATTACACTTATTAGAACAGCAATACCACCCTTACCAGCAACATCTACCTGAACAGTCCACTGTGAGCAATACTGCCCTACAAAGCAAAATACTTTAACTCATCAGACTGTAAAAAATGACTTTAAAGTGTTTAAATTGTAGTCAGAGTATTGAAAATGCAAAGACGACCCACTATTAAGAAAAATCATTGACTCAATATATTTGTCCACAAAATGAAGCAGATCTTTATAGAGCAATGTGACGGTTAAATTGATAACTGAATTAATACTTAATGTTTTCAGAAGAGGTCTTTTAAAAACACATATGTAGGAATTGCTATGTTATACAAAACCTAAAACAGGATTTTGATGAAACTGTGCCCATTATAAGCCAGGCTCTGTCCGGCTAGCAACACGTCATATGACGTATGCAGAGACAAATATGAGCAAAGCGCGCTCTGCTCTCTCAATGCGGTTGTCGATGTAGTTAGAGCAGTGGTGAGAGACAGAGCAAGTTATAGAGAAAGTTTTACAGTAATCATAAGAGCTCGGTTTCGTCATCACCGTCCATAGTAATTTGAGCATGAACTTGACCAGACTTCCTCGCGTTACGTCACTTCTGGTTGGTGATTTATAGATGCAGATGTTATTTTTAATCACAATTTCATCTCTAAATATCATTTTGGCAGTTATCTATTTCTCCAATCTAGTTGTTTATCATTAATGTAAACTATGCTATTTTGAGGTGTCCAATCTGCACATTGCTCTTTAAATGTTTCAAAAATGAAAATAACTCATTTTCTAACAAAATTTAAGTTAAGGCCTCTTGCCTTTGCAGGGCAGAATACCTCTCTGAACAGCCCACTGTGAGCAATCCCTCTCTGAACAGCCCACTGTTAGCAATCCCTCTCTGAACAGCCCACTGTGAGCAATCCCTCTCTGAACAGCCCACTGTGAGCAATCCCTCTCTGAACAGCCCACTGTGAGCAATCCTCTCTGAACAGCCCACTGTGAGCAATCCCTCTCTGAACAGCCCACTGTGAGCAATCCCTCTCTGAACAGCCCACTGTGAGCAATACCTCTCTGAACAGCCCACTGTGAGCAATACCTCTCTGAACAGCCCACTGTGAGCAATACCTCTCTGAACAGCCCACTGTGAGCAATACCTCTCTGAACAGCCCACTGTGCAGGTGCATTACCTTACCAATTACAGCATGCAGCTTGAAGCCATTGATTTACCCCCACTGGTTTGTGCACTGTGAATCTATAAATGCCACAGAGCTATTAATCAATTGGGATGTGTGCTATTAACCTGTTGGCACCTATTGTAAGACAGAGAAATGTGCAATGTGAGGGGCACTGGTGCAGATGGAATACAATATTACATGTAAATTAGGTTGGATATTCATAAGTTAAAAGTGTCTACATACAGTATAGAGCTGTTTTACAACAATTTCCACCCATGTAACACCAAAGTCCTAAAGACTACAGTGCAGTAACCAAGGAAAACCAACTGTACCATAACATCAGTAATATGCTTGTTAACTCAGCGTTAATGACTGCTGACATTGATATCAGACTGTCATTCCTCTGAAAAAATTTTTCAGATAAAATCAGGTATTAAATTATTTCAAACCCAGACACGGATGTACTCTGTTTTGGGCAGTTAGGCAGAAGAGAGTTAAAACCGTCAGCTCTGGCAATTAACAGGGCGCGCACACACACACACACACACACACACACACACACACACACACACACAGGAAGGAGGATGAGGTGGGGGCCCTGGCAAAGACTTACGGTTGAGTTCTCAGTGAGGTTGTTCCAGACGGTATAGTCATTGCTCATGGTCCAGACGAGCGTAACTGTCCCCCTAAAACCACCAACAGAGGGAAGTTAAGCAGCTGCTGGAAATGATAGCACAAGATTAAACACACATTTGAACACCAGCAGCCATGTTCTCCCCACTAACTGAAATCCAGTCAAAGCAAAGACTAATTAGAAAATCTCAGACATCTCCTGTATAAGTATCTCCAGAGACGTGTCCATCTGTAGAATCACTCAGGAATATGCAGAAAAGCAAAACAGATGACACGACACAGGCATGCACTGTAGTACAGCCACAGGCCTCCTTCATAAGCCTGCTTTTAGTCTAGTCTGCTGAAATACAGCACAAGCCAGCCACCAGCCACGCATCCTACAGTTGAATCAATAATGTAATTTTAAATAATCCTTATATCATCCACCCACTTCAGACCCCAAACTGCACTATCCCTCTCTGACACACACACGAAACAGAGGCTATGCCAGCACAGTATTGAGAGATAGCTACGACCACTGAGGCCCAATGCGTTCCCTCACACAGATCATAGCCATCAATGCTGCTGCAGCTTTCTGCCACAATACACACAAACACACGCAAGCCACAGATGCACATGCACTCAACAGAAGAGTACGAGCGCACACACATTCACGCACACTCTCACCCTGCTCTGCTTCTCTCCTCACATAGCAGGGGAGACGCAGCCTGCCAGCAGCACACTATGCCTGGTACTGCCCATACAATACACCCCCCATCCCTCGAGCCCTGCTGCCTCTCCTACCGGCGGCTGCCTGTCTGGGTGTCTTACCCTGAAGGAGGGCCCTATGCTGCAGCTCTGGTTGTGGGTCTCTCCCTGCTCAGATCAGCTCCTCTGCTGCATTCTCAGCCTGCCTCTGCCCACCTACGTGGCTGGCTAGCCTCCTCAGGGCTGTCCTGTCCATTCAGCAGAGGCTTCCCTGGGAAACAACCAGAGACAGCTGCTTGGGATGCAATAACATACTAGAAATGACATACGCTGCACAGGAGTACAACAATATTGATTTTGCAATTGCATGATTATTACCAAATATGTTTCATTTTTTGGAAAAACTTAGCTGTAACATAACCAAAGGTGGCTTTAATAGGCAATACATTTAAATAATAATATTTTTATTATTATTATAATTCAGTATGTTTCATTTGCATTGTATGACAAGCTTCCTAATAAATATCCATATCAATACATATAGGTCATTGCATTTCCCCACGTGTGAAGTAATCCCTAGGAATGTTTACTGTAGGTTTAACAGCCTATACTGTAAAACCATGCATGTAAAATCAGCCACCTATCAGACTTCACCACCTGTCTGAATGATGATACATGCATAATGATCCATAATGATGAATCATGCGTCGGATTAATTTAGTACAGGTTGACTGTTCCGTGGACTGATGGTAGGATACTGAAGACTACCATTGATATTTCTGTACTATTACATATCTGCCAGCTAACTGCCTGGATCAGCTGCTTTCCTCATATACAACGCTATGCTAAAGCACTAATATATTAATTCAGACCTTTGAAAAATACTTTGAATTATTGATATTACCTTTTTCGGTTTGCCTTTGTTCTTATAAATACCAAATATTATCTAAATGACTCGTCTCTTTCAGTATCGGTAGCAAATATCATTTCTACAATAGATGACGTTGTGATGCAAAAGTCTAGCGGTGCCCAAATACAAATATACCAGTCTATACCTATAGCAAGAATAATGCGTATTGGTAAGTGTCTTCTATTCAACACGCTATTTCTTAAGGGTGGCTACCTCGTCTGCTGGCTACTGCGAACTCCTGCTCTGTAGATGCGACTAAACCAATGAAATTAATTTTACAAAATTCGATTCCATAAAAAGCCTTACATCTGTTTTTTCCTGAGGACTAGTGTACCTAAAATATAAACAACATACACTTGTTGTTTACTAAAATAAGTTGGGTAAAGTGTGACATAAGGAAATTAGTTAATTGCGACACTATTTGATAAAATATAATACAAAAATATTCTACAATGTGAAACCGATAGGCTAGGATTTGATGCCCATCTCAAACACGTACCCAAAAAAATGCCACTCACCAAATTAGAGTTCAGGTGGTCCATGTAGGCTGGTGGTTCATAGGAAGACAGTAGCGCCAAACCTTTGCAGAACACTGTTTGATTTAAAAGCTAAAACAATTTATGAATGAATTCATAAGGCTTAAGACACACCCACCACCCAGTTAGGACCGCACCACGTGATGTAAGTGATTGAATAGTTGGGAGGAAGCGTTCGCTGAAGATCACCAACATACTTCCGTTCCGGAAGATTATAACTAGACTTTTTGTGTAGAGTAAATCAATTAAACTACTATTTTATTAAACTCGCCACTTGAAAGATAAGACTCTATAACATTGCTAGATTTAGTTATGTTAGTTCTGAACTATTAGTATTTTTGGGGTTTTGCATGCTGCTATAATTATTTTGTGGCTTTAGATAAGAATGCGGTTAGACTGTACCAGTGAAACTTTTCATTTACTTTTCCTTAATGGAATAGTTTTCACCAAATCAATCACTGATGATCTTATGGATCATATGTATCATTCTAACGGCGCCACCCACTGGCATTGTAAGGATTCACAACAGTCATCCCTTATGTAATCATATTTACCAACGCAAAAACATACAAAAAATAATATTAAAATAAGTTAGACCGATAATTTGTTTTGAAGATCCCAATGACCAATATATTTTCTTTAGATAATAAAGACTATAGACTTTAAAATAAAATAAATTATCATCTGAAATACGTGTTCCTACATACCTAACTTTTAACCTAACCTTTACCTCAATAACCTAACCATTTATGCTTAAATGTAACCAAGTCCTAACAGCTAACCTAAATATAGCTGGAATTTCCCTGGATTTCCCCTCTTGGGGACCTACCAAATACATTTTGGGACCAATTACTAACTTGGTGGGGACCATAGAACTGCATCACTGCACAAACAAAACTAAAATGTAGATAATTTTGTGACACACAATTACATTTTAAAAACAATAAAGTGCTTTGAAAATATATGTACACCACTGACCAATTCACATGAATTATCAAATGCTACAGTGAAAATCCTGTTTGTGGAATACAGCTCTGCATTTAACACCATAATTCCGGCCCTGCTCCAGGACAAGCTCTCCCAAATGGTATTGTCTGTATCGACATGTAGGTGGATCACAGACTTCCTGTCCAATAGGAGGCAGTACGTCAGGCTGGGGAAACACTTCTCTGACCCCCTGACCATCAGCACCAGTTCCCCTCAAGGCTGCATCCTATCACCCCTACTCTTCTCCCTGTACACCAACAGATGCACATCCTGTCACAACTCAGTCAAGGTCCTAAAGTTTGCAGATGACAACACCCTAATTTGATTAATTTCAGATGAAGACGAGTCTGCCTACAGGTTGGAGATTGACTGTTGGGTGTCCTGGTGCAGCCAGAACAATCTGGAGCTCACTTCCCTAAAGACAGTGGAGATGGTAGTAGACTACAGAAGAAGCCCAGCTACCCTTCTTCCATTGCCCTGTGTGACTCCCCAGTCAACTCTGTGGAGTCCTTCCACTTCCTGGGTAACACCATTGCCCGGGTCCTCAAGTGGGAGCTGATGTACTTCCTGCGGCAGCTGAAGAAGTTCAACCTGCCAAAGACTGTGATGGTGCACTTCTACACTGCCATCCTAGAGTCCATCCTGACCTCCTCACCATTTGTCCATCATCGTCTGGTATTCTGCAGCCACCGCCAAGGACAAGGGCAGGCTGTACGCATCGTTCAATCATCAGAAAGGTTGATTGGCTGCAATCTGCCTCCGTTACAAGACCTACATGCCTCCATATCTCGGAGGAGAGCAGCAAGTATTGAGGTCAATCACTCTCAATGGTCTATTCAGAACTCTTCCCTCCGGCAGAAGGTTGAGGTCAATCAAGACCAAATAATAATTTATAAATAATTGGGTGTTTGGATCAGCAATTTCATTTTGATATATCAAATAAATGAAGGACACAGTAATATTTCGGTAGTGAAATTAGGTTTATTGGATTAACAGAAAATGTGCAATATGCATCAAAATGAAATTAGACAGGTGCATATATTTGGGCACCCTTGCAATTTTGTTGATTGGAATACCTGTAACTACCTACTGTAGCACTGATTAATTGGAACACACAATTGGTTTGGTGAGGTCATTAAGCCTTGAACTTCATAGACAGGTGCATCCAATCATGAGAAACTGTATTTAAGGTGGCCAATTGCAAGTTCTTGTTCTCTTTGACTCTCTTCTGAAGAGTGGCAACATGGGGGCCTCAAAATGGATGGTGAGAACGGTCAAACAGCCCACAAACCACCTCCAAAGACCTACAACATCATCTTGCTGCAGATGGTGCCACTGTGCATCGTTAAACAATTCAGCGCACTTTGCACAAGGAGAAGCTGTATGGGAGAGTGATGCAGAAGAAGACTTCTGCACACCACAAACAAAGTCACTTGAGGTATGTAAACTCCCATTTGGACAAGCCAGCTTAATTTTAGAAGAAGATGCTGTGGATTGATGAAACAAGATGTAGTTATTTGGTCATGAAAAGGGGCGCTATGCATGGCGGCATAAGAACACAGCATTCCAAGACACACTTGCTACCCACAGTAAAATTTGGTGGAGTTTCCTTCATGCTGTGGGGCTGTGTGGCCAGTGCCGGTACTGGGAATCTTGTTAAAGTTGAGGGTCACATGGATTCCATTCAATATCAGCAGATACTTGAGAATAATGTAGAGGAATCAGTCACAAAGTTGAAGTTATGCCAGGGCTGGATATTTCAACAAGACAATGACCCAAAACACTGCTCAAAATCTACTCTGGCATTTATGCAGAGAAACAAGTACAATGTTCTGAAATGCTCATCCCAGTCCCCAGACCTGAATATCATTGAAAATCTGTGGGGTGATTTGAAGCGAGCTGTCCATGCTCGGCAGGCTATAGGAAGTGTCTAGAGGCTGTTATATAAGGAGGCTCAACTAAATATTGGTATCTGGCCAACCGGCGGTCAAATTAAAAAAGAAGGCCAGTTCGGCCCGAAATGGACCGGCCGTTCTGGAAAACCCCCAAACCTCCCAATGGCCAGTCCACTCCTGCCTGCAGCACTCCACCAATCAGGCCTGTATGGGAGAGTGGCCAGACGAAAGCCACTCCTCAGTAAAAGGCACATGAGAGGCCGCTTGGTGTTTGCCAAAAGGCACCTGATGGACTCTCAGACCATGAGAAACAAAATTCTCTGGTCTGATGAAACAATGATTCAACTCTATGGCCTGAATGGCAATCGTCAAGTCTGGAGGAAACCAGACACAGCTCATCACCTGGCCAATACCATCCCTACAGTGAAGCATGTTGGTGGCAGCATCATGCTGTGGGCATGTTTTTCAGCGGCAGGAACTGGGTGACTAGTCAGGATTAAGGGAAAGATGAATGCAGCAATGTACAGAGTCATCCTTGCTGAAAACCTGCTCCAGAGCACTCTGGACCTCAGACTGGGGTGAAGGTTTGTCTTCCGACAGGACAACAACCCTAAGCACACACCCAAGGTAACAAAGGAGTGGCTACAGGACAACTCTGTGAATGTCCTTGAGTGGCCCAGCCAGAGCCCAGACTTGAGCCTGATTGAACATCTCTGAAGAGATCTGAAAATGGCTGTGCACCAATGCTCCCCATTCAACCTGATGGACCTTGAGATGTCATGCAAAAACGAATGGGAGTAACAGCCCAAAAATATGTGTGCCAAGCTTGTAGCATCATACTTAAAAGGACTTGAGGCTGTAATTGTTGCCAAGTGTGCTTCAAAAAAGTATTGAGCAGAGGCTTTAAAGACTTATGTACATGTGCTTTATTTTATTTTTTTAAATAAATTTGATAAGATTTCAAACACACTTCTTTCACATTGTTATTATGGGTTATTGTTTATAGAATTTTGAGGGAAATAATGAATTTAATCCATTTCGGAATAAGGGTGTAACGACAAAATGTGGAATATATGAGGTGCTGTGAATACTTTCTGGATGCACTGTAAAAACAATAAGCCATCTCAGGGGTTTGTGATATATTGCCAACACCTAAAGGCTAAGCTCTGTGTCCAGACACTCCACTGTGCCTTGCAGCTGTTTACGTTTTCATGTCCAATTGTGCTTTATTGCTTACATAGAGTAAACTACTGGCATGGCATCACATCAAACTTGGAATTCAATGGATAACTTAGGTATGATGTGGATACTGCTTATAATTGTTGCAAAGATAAGCAACATATTACACATTCAGGTAAAAATGGGAGGTTTAATAATATATTTTGTTAATCACAAAAGTCCCAGACTTCATCATTACATAATCGTTGCACTTGAATGCGGCGCCTCTAAAAAACTACAATTCCCGTCATATTTCGGGCGCACATGAGGAACTATGGGTAGGTTTCTGATGCCCTTGTCCTATCAGGCGCACACTGTTTGACTGAATTCAACCAAGGGCTTGGGGATCAATCTGCTAGGTTAAACTGAATTAGATTTATTTCACAAAAATGATGGCAGCAAGGTTTCTACGTCGCGGTCTCCCTTTACTAAGGCAAGCAAGATGCTACGCCGAAGTGCCCTCAAGTTCTGCACAGATGTCCTTCACATTTGCTTCGCCAACGCAGGTATAGTGAGTCCGGGGCTTGACAAGGAGGCATTTAGGCCTGACTTTATATAGAGTTAGCTAGCTATATAGCTATGGTGTGTTATTAGGCCGGCGTAATATAGTTTTTAACCGTGTTGATGCTTTTAAAATAAATTGCCTATTTCGAATAAATGCTTAATTTATTATGTATGCAACCTGCCAGTTTAACCTAACAGTTTATTAGTGTTACTAGCTAACTGTTTTAGCAACTAGCTCGAGTGAGTTTACATTAACAGCCTTATGAACTTTCCACGGTTTGGGCTTGTGCGACTTATACAATAACGATTGGATATTCTTTCAACCATCTATGTCAACGTTTCGCAGTATCGACTCCCACCATACCTACAGAAACGACCGGTTGCTTACTATACTGTGGTCTCTGTACTGTACTGCCACTTGGCTTAGTTAAGTAGGTTGGCCAACTCGATGAGTTTGTTAGCACCAATGAGACAGTGACTTTAGCTTCCTAAACTGTCTCCATGGGTTCATGCAATTTCTTTTTTGTCACCTTGGGAATAGCAAAGCAACTATTTATTCATCAGCGAAATATAACATTGTTGGTAATCTACACTACCATTGTGAACTGTGCAGTTTTTAGTGATCCAACAGAAATGGCTAGTTAAGTACAAGTACAGAAAGTAAGTACCACTATTGAGCTACTGTAGTTGTAAGAGTAATTTGCGTAACGTTAATTAAAGAAGGGGTAACTTGGCTACCGACAGTAATTTAAAAACGTCGCAATTTAAAAAAACCTTGTAAACAGAATTAGAGGTGAAAGAAGTATTCAATGACATCACCTTAAACACCATGTGTGCAAGAGCCTGCGCAAGACCTAGTCTTTATTCAAGGTACAAAATAAATTTCAAACTACAATGCATTAATAGCCTTTGATAATTGGGTCTAATACATATTTCATCTAACGTTTATATGTAGCATAAATACACATCCTGAACTGGTTGTTTTTATTTGACTGATGAACAGTCACTTAAGGATGGAAATCTGTTACACATTAATCTAATAGTAATGACATTTGGTAACTGATATTGTAGGCCACTACTACACATATATATTCTCTAACAGCCTGAATTGATGTGGCTGTAGACAAGTTTCATTCTCTCACATTCCCGTCTTGGCAACATTGAATTGTTTTTGACAATCCACAAAGCAATTTGAAAGGTGCATATACTGTCTGTCAGGTCACTTTGCTCATTTTCATGTAGTACTGTACATGTAGACATGTTAAAGAACGGTGTATGGTGAATTCTGGCTCTAGGCTACAGTTTTACTGGGCCAGGGTATCCCCAATATTTTGACAGTGCACCTTAATGTACTGGCTTATTTGATCTGTTTTTACCTGAAGGCCATAATTTGATGGTAACTTTTTTTTCTGGAATCTTTGTACTAATTTCCCAATTGTTTTCCAATGTGTGCTAGTCTCCTCATGTACATACCCTTGCTGTTTATCAGTTAGCAAGATGCAGACATTGGGGAGAGTTACATGCAAACCATCTGCACAGATATGGCACAGTACAGTTTTTTGGGACACTTTCTTGTCTGAGAGCTACTTTCAGAACTACTGGTAAAACAAAGTATGGAAATGTTAAGACGGAGTCCCTTAGCCTCTGTGTAGATGGTCAGTAACCATAAGAGCTCTGTGTGTCTGTCCTTTTCATAGGTGTTCTTCAAAGAGGCCAGTGTGAAACAGGTTGATGTGCCCACGCTGACTGGTGCTTTTGGTATTCTCCCGGCTCACGTCCCCACGTTGCAGGTCCTCAGGCCAGGTGTGGTCACCGTGTTCAATGACGACGGCTCTGCAGCTAAATACTTTGGTGAGATTTGGCTTGATGGTGTAGATCCAGACTAAACAAACCTCTTCTTGGGGACCAGAGCTGTTCTATGCATTTAAACTACTCCCAAGTTTCAACCTATTAAGTAAATACTACTCCAGTCTAATGCTGCAACAACAAATTAATGAAATCGATAGTCAAATTTGTTAGCAATGAATTTCATAATTGATTTGTGCACGGATTGGAGATTAAATGCGTATGCTTACTCATCAGGATAGATGCACTTCTGACAAGGTGCATATTTGATTGGTTTTGCTCAGCTTGTCTGTAAGAACTCCAGTCTTGAGCTACGGTACCATAGGTAGTGTGGTACAAAGAAAATGTAATTTGTTTTCCGGTATTAGGCTAAATTAAAGGAACACTCCAGACCCCTAAACAGCTCAAAATCATTAGTAATTCATGACTCCGCCAACTTATGTTGCCCAACAACCTTTGTTTATTTCACTGCAACCTTTTTTTAAATACATGTAGATGCATTTGTTTGATATCCTGATATTTATTTGTCCCGTTTCATTCTCCTCTCGACTCGATGCAAAGATCGACTTGCGTTAAGAACGAACATTTTGTAATTTCAAAAATGTTGCAGTGACAAAGGTTTTTTGGGCAACTTACGGTGGCCAATTTGGGAATTACGTTAAATGTACATTTACCTGACTCTATTTATTGAAAATGTACAAAATGTTAACCACTTGCAGATAATAATAGCAAGAGTCTGTTTACTATCTGACTGCTTTGTGGACTGTCCAGCAGGGGCCAGTCCTTTGTCAACCTGGGGATGGCAGCAACCTCATCATACACCTGGAGTAATCTAACTTAGTGTAACACATTAAAATGGAAGGCCAATTATCTTGATTGCAGTCACCTAAAAGAAAATGGCATGTTACAATCAGTGGCTCCATTAAACAGATGCATGCTTGTGCAGTCAGTGTATTAAGTTAATGCCAATAGAGGAAGACCTTGTCTGTATGCTAACAGATGCTGTGTGTTTTGCAGTAAGCAGTGGCTCAGTCACAGTGAATGCAGACTCTTCTGTACAACTGCTGGCTGAGGAGGCGTACCCACTGGACCAACTGGACGTGGCTGTAAGTATCACATGCTAATAGGCCCATTGGTTATATCTGGAAATATTCTGTCAACTCTGGTTTTGAAGACAAAAGGGCAGGCAGGCTTGTGCCCGCAATCTAAGGTGAATCTAGTAATCGTCTAGCCCAGGGCTGCCCAACCTTGTTCCTGGGGATCTGTTGTCCTGTTGTTTTTTCCTCCAACAGCAGTTGTGACTTACATTAATTAGCTCTCATCCAGCTAATTATTAGAATCAGGTGTGTTACATTATGGTTGAAGAGAACCTGCAGATCTCCAGGAACAGTGTTGTGCAGCCCGGATCTAGGCATTTGGAGCCCAGAATTTCAGCAGGTGTATACTAGAGTGATAAGGCCTGTTGTCTTTAATGCTACAATGGAGGAGGGCAGTTCTGCTTTAGTGATTCATGCTCATATTTACTTATCATCAAATAAAGTTGGGCAGTCCATCTCTGGAGGGACACCAATCAAATTGAAAAACTTCCCATCCTCAAAATGTTTCCTCCACATTCCACCAGACTAGTAAGGGGGAAAGCCAGATTAAAGGTGTGATTGGCAGAACGGTTCAGCCCATGTCGTGACATTCATTCATTGACTGATTGATTGAAACCCAACAGGATACATTGGATTGATAAGGATCACTGTATTCAACTCTGCAGACAGACCTTTGCAAAGATATGAAATAAACCAGGACTGCCTAACCGTGTTTCTGGAGATCTACCATCCTGTAGGTCAGAAGTATTAATCTCTGATCCTACGAGGGCAGGGCCCTGCTGGTTTTCTGTTTTACCTTATTTCCGTATATACCCGAATATAAGACGAGGTTTTTGTCCTAAAAATAGGCTGAAAAATTGGGGGTCGTCTTATATTCGCGATATAGACAAAATCACGTGGAAAACGGAGAAAGCAGGGGGGAACAGCAGAGGGCGCCAACACAATAGGCTAATTAATGACAGTGTTATAAATTAAATAAACAATAAATTGCCGCCATTGAGAGATCAAGAGATCATCTTGAGAAAAGCGCTTCAAAAGTTGGTCAAATAAACCAACACGTTCGAAACAGTTATCATTCATTTCTCAACTCATTGACAGTGCACTTTATTTTGTGACAAATTAATCCAAATATTTAAATGTGCTATATGTAAAACGGACAGCCAGCGTTAAAAAATGGGTACTCCCAGAATCGAAACTGTGACGAACAAGATCAGCGCAATCATGACAAGCGAACGGTGTTTTACTACGTCTATGGTCATGGAACCGTTTAGAAACATGCATAGTTTTTTTTAGGTTGTCTAGAATCTCTATGATCTCGTTCGTTTGTTTGCTGCTTCCATGGCTGTAGCGCGCTGGGTTTGCGTTTTTACAGGTATGCCTGGCAATCCGTTCGTGCTGTCAAAATGGGCAGTTGATAACAACACAAGGGCCAAAACATAAACATAAATTCCGTGTCGGAACGTACTTTTCCAAAAGAAAACATACTGACTTCAGCATTGTTTTCAGAAAATATAGTATTTCCGCTTAACATGTTTCCTTAATATCTGATGAGGCATTGGCGTCATTTTTTGATTTATTACAGTACATGTATTACATTATAGCACATTTAATGAATGGTGTTAAAATGTTTTTTTTTTTTCAATTAATTATCACTAGAATTTTCAAATAAAATTATTTTCTGTTGAAAACCAGATTTTTTCCCCAAAAATCTTTTTTGTCCCCAAAAATAAATCTGGAAAATGGGGGGGTCGTCTTATATTCAGGGTCGTCTTATATTCTGGTATATACGGTATTAATTACACCCACCTGGTGTAACTGGTCTAAATAAGTCCCAGATCAGAGTAGAACTGGATTCAAGGGCCAGACTTGAATAGGTCTAATCTATCACACCTGATTATTTGTATTTTTCTATTTATTTGTTCTCTATGTTATACATCTTGTACCTCTGATCAATTTGATTTGGTTCAGAGCTATATCAGCTCAATAACATCTGGAGAAAACCTATATGAAGTGAGCGCACTAGGAACACAGTCCAGAAGTACATTTTGTGGAAGTGGTTGGACATTTCACAGAAAAACAACACCATTAGCTTGACAGTGTCAATCAAGTCTGTCTGGAGCACACACTGTCAAATTCACAACCTTTTTCCTCTGATATAACAACCCACAATTGGCCTTCACTATTAATAAGGAAGGATCAGTCGTGGAGCCATAAAATTACAGCTGTGACTGGTATTTTTTCTGGTATCACTGTGACATTTAGATCTTTAGAATTTTTTTATTGCTCTGCCTGAGTTTGGTGTAGCGGTCTAAGCTCCTGAGTTTGGTGTAGCGGTCTAAGCTCCTGAGTTTGGTGTAGCGGTCTAAGCTCCTGAGTTTGGTGTAGCGGTCTAAGCTCCTGAGTTTGGTGTAGCGGTCTAAGCTCCTGACTCTGCCCCACACATGCCCCTGGCGACGGGGGTTGGAGTTCTCCGACTCTGCTGCTCTGTGCCACTCCTCTCTTATATGGTTCTCCCTAGCCTATGCTTCCTACTGTATTGTCATTAAAAAGAAGAAATCAAAAATGAAATAATTCTTTTTTTTTATAAATACCAAAAAAGGTTGCTATGTGAATTTTTTTCCTTAACTGTAAGTATTTTCATGTTTTCATAATTTTTTTATTTTCCCCAATTCTTTTCCACTCCCGCTAACCCTGCCATTTCGGCAGCTCCGCAACGCCTTGGAAAGATGCGGGATGGTGAGGGGTGCTAATATGGTTCATCCCTGCAATGCAGCAACTTAGCCCACTATGCCATGCGGAGCTGTAACTGTTAGAATTTATAAGATCTATTGAAAGCACTAAGCATTTTCATTATTATTTGTAATTGTTTTCATCTAAATGATAGATGGGGTTTGTTCTGCTATAGCATTGCTGAATCAGTTCCCACTTGATGGGTCTTGGCAATAAATACACAGTGGTAGCATACTAATATGCTGTTATGTTGTCATGGTAGCAAAATGTTGACTGTGATACCGTTGTCCAGTGAATTGCTACACCAATTGTCACTTTGTCAAAACAAATGTATATCATTCTGCCAGGTTGGCTGATTTCTGGTAAACTTTGTGTTGAATTGTCCCTGATGTGTCTTTGACTTTCAGGCTGCCAAGGCCAACCTGGAGAAGGCTCAGTCTCAAATGATGTCTGTGTCTGACGAGGCGGCCAGGGCTGAAATCCAGATCAACATCGACGCTAACGAGGCCCTTGTCAAAGCCCTGGAGTAGGCTGTTTCTGGTACGTGCTGCAGTCAGGGGTTTTGAGGGGTAGAAACCACATGAGCCATGTTGGACCCTGTTGGAATACCACAATGCACCCACCCCTTGCTCATTCATCATAATGAATAAAGTTTTGCCTTCCGTGCACCAGGGATGGATAACGCAAACATCCTTCAAATACAATTTTATCACAATACTTCAGTGCCGATATGATATGTGACTGACAATTATTTATGTATTGTAGTTGTATGCTTATGCAATAAGGCATGAAGAGATGTGGTATATGGTGTGTATATATATATATATATATATATATACACACACACACACACACAGAGGTTAAGAGGTGGTATATGGTGTGTGTATATATATATATACCGTGGTTAAGAGCTGTTCTTAGGCACGATGCATCGCAGCTGTAAATCTTAGCTGTAATTGTTGACAATTTATCTCAAACCCATGCGACGCAATATTGCTTTTTAAACCAGTTTTCAATGCACTTTGAACATGAAGAAATGATGCATTCAGATACTGAGCATTCAGGATTTAAATAATTTAGTTTATAATATGATTTAATGTTTCAGATGTTGCTCATTGCCACCTCCCGACGGGCAAGAGTCATATGATTACCTTTAGTCATGAAAAACGTTTGTGTAAATTTAGTGACGCTACTGTGTGGCAGCCAGTCAGTGAAGGGCAGCTTTTGTTCAAAGCTTTGGCATTGACTAATAATTATTACCATTAAATGAGACATCCACCTGAGTGTATACCACATAGCAGGATGAGTTAGGCAGCCAGCTAACATGTCTGCATTTTGTATTAACATAGCTTTTTAAACAGCTGCGCCCAAACTGTAGGCACAGTTTGAATGGTAGCGAACTAACCCTCCCTTTCTCTTGCCTAAAGTGCTTGAAAACGTATTGAAGCTAACAGTATGGGAGATGCTCAAAACAGTAGTTATGAGCAGTTTGAACAATTCGTTGTCACGACTCCTTTTATTAGTAACTTGTTCAATTGTGTCGTAATTAATATAATTTTGTTATAAGTACTTCTCCAGCTCAGTACTCGGCTGTTTGTTTTACGTTTTCTAAATCAAATGAATTAAGCTGCTCCTGCAGCATCCATTTTATTTCTATATCATATCTTATTTTTTTAATGCAATTGAAGTGAATCCCGCACTTTGACAGCACACAACTGCAGTAGCAAGTGAACAATTTAGAAAATATTTAGGGATAAACGCAGACGTTCTGTACAAACCTTATAATGGACGTCGCAATGTGTTAATTTTTCTAAGGTAATATACAGAACAAAGGTGTCAGGTGCTTAAACTACATATGCAAACAACATCATTTGCAAACATTTTATTTGTTTTGGGCCCGATTTTATTTAACATTTACATGCTTCCACTTGGGCTGGTCATCAGGAAACGTGGTCCTGCGTATCACTGCTACATGGATGATACGCAGATTTACATCACTAGTCCTCATGTTCATTGCTCATTAACAGCTTTGCGTAGTTGTCTAGCAGAGATCAGTCTATGAATGCAGAATAACTTCCTGAAGCTGAACGGCTCCAAAACTGAATTGATCCAGATTGGTACAGTATCGGCTACTCATAAGGTCGAGCAGATTAGTTGGATTGTTGACTCCAGCATGGTAATTCCCACTTCATTGGTGAGGAATCTTGGTGTCATTTTTGATCCACAGCTAACATTTGAAGCACATATAAAACATCTCCAAAAATGCTTTTTACCATCTGAGAAACGTTGCTTGAACTTTTCTCTCTTTTGCAGACACAGAAAGGATTGTTCATGCCTTTATTACAACTAGGTTAGATTATTGTAATGCCTTGTTCTCTGGCCTTCCAGCTAAATCACTGAGCAGGTTTCAGTATATTCAAAACTCAGCCGCCCGTGTGCTCACTCGTACTTCTCCTCGTGAACACATTACACTGGTGCTATCACAGCTGCACTGGCTTCCCTTAAATGCGAGAATTAAAAAAAAAAATCTTATCTTAACATACAAGGCACTACATGGGACTGCACCAGTGTATCTATGTGATCTCATTAGCCCTTACACTCCCACGTTCTCTCCGTTCTGCTAATTCTCTTTTACTACATCAGCCTTCATCATGTAAGCTCAAGACCATGGGGGAAAGAGCCTTTTCATACAAAGCCCCTAAGCTATGGAATGTGCTTAATCTTACCATAAAAATGGAACCTATGTTGGGTAGTGATGTGCGCTCGACACTCCAGTGCATCAAGACGTGTTTCAAAAACACTGCTGGTCATGTGACATTGAACGATACCTGTGTCGCACTTACGTATCGGGTATAAAACGAGGCATCAAAAATGAACATTTCGAATGCATGAGACTGTGGCTGAGAGATTTGAGAGTATTGCAAGATTGAGCCATCAGACACAAGATGGACCAACGACATCAGATGTTTATTATTATTATTTTTGTTGGAAATATATTTATCTTTCACATTCTGTGTGTAAAGGATTTATACACACACACAAAACTGTGTATCCCGTCAACTGCGTATCCCGGCGAGGGGTCGCAGGGCTTTCTACAAATACAAATTGATATTTGTTTTATTGCCAGGGGTTGGTGATAACCTGTGGTCACTCCTGGAAAACAGAGTCAGTGAAACCAGGAGAATACAGAGTGCTAGTGCCAATGCTATGGTTGAAGTTCAACATATGCAACTAAGCAGATGCATACCTGGTCTTTAATTGGTGTAGTGGGCGAAAAATACTGGGGTCTTCCCTCACCTATATTAACATACAATGGTCCATTTAGCCATCCCTGCAACCTGTGCCCTGCGAGAATTTTTGTCTGCCCTGCGAGACAAAAAATGAATCGCCTGAGCACTGGCAATGTGGAAAATATAACGTCAATTGACTTAATTGAACTGGCAACCTTGTGGCCACAATTCTGACTCCTTAACCACTGAGCTATCTGCGCCTTGCTATTACACAATCATTACTTCATATCTTCATAACACCAATCCGTACAATATCAATGTACATTTTATACAGTTTTATTCCCATTCTCATCAGATCAGCGAAGGTCACATAAGTTTGATGTTTTGGAAACACTCCAAATTAAGATGATGTATGACATTATGTTGGGAACGTGTTCATTGTCTCAAAAGGTTCTATTTTATTAAATGACCCACAGTATTGACATATTACAATTATCAACCCCTGTTTCGAAACTGTAGTTTGTGATGAAGTGAATTGTTCAGTCCTGCCACAGTGTCTGTCTAACCATGCCATGGTGGAATTACTGTTGTGTGCCATATTTAAAGTTGCCAGCAGATGTCACTGACTGGTAATGATTTCGAAACGTTTCACGATGCCGCGAATCAAATGTTTTAAATGCCTCGTTTTCACCATCACTAATGTTGGGACACTTTAAAAAGCTGATTAAGACACATTTATTTAAGGCTGTTTTTTTAATTGTTGTATTGCCCTTGTATATGTTTATTCTTATTGTAGTGCTTTGGGTTTCGTTATGTATTGTTTTATTAATTGTAGCATGGTATTCTCATCTGAGCTGGCTTTGGTTGGACGGGGCACAGTTTTCAGGCCTGATGACAACTCTAGTAAGTATAGCTACATATTATACAGCGATAGAAAGTGAGTTACCACTCATCAGGTACCTTCAGCTCACAAACTGAGTATAATTGTTAATTGCTTACCTCAAATTCAAGAGTGGGCTTGAAAGGACATACACAACTCTGAAATGGTGGGTTTTATTAACAGAGTTTAGCGTTAGTGTCTGTATTTATTTTTCATGCTGGTGAGAGAACCCAATCTCTCATGTATGTGGTTTAAAAAAACTGCATCTTAACAGCGCAGATTACCACTGCAGAATAATCTGCCCGCCACTGATCCAGAACTCTGATAGTGGCTTTTGATTCCAGTTTGAATATTGAAATACACTTGGAACCACAAGTTTCTTTCTGTACCCACTAATACCAATGCAGGTACCCCACTTTGGGAATAGCTGGTTTCATCTAATCAGCACGTGAGGGGTTGGGTGTTTAACATTTGTAACACAATGACTAGCTGAGTGCCCGTCATTGCAGGTCTGTGTAAGGGGAGATTACATGTCACCTTTCGACAAAAATGATGCGCGCTGTGCGAGGGTGCGCGCAATTCTGATAATCTTTTTACACAAACAAGATTTCTGTTCGATGTACCAGGGTGCGTGTTAGTTGTGGGTGCTCACGTTATGCGCTAAAATGTGGTAGTCATGCTTTGATCAGTGGCAATCAAGTTGATGAACATGGGGTTAAACACAACCAATGTTATTTTTTCCAGTATAAAAGTGTATGTATGTACAAATGATAAAATTCCCAGTTTTACCCTATACGTACTGATATCCTGTTCTTCTTTGTTCTAGGTAGTGTCATGTTGTACCTGAAAGAAAACGTTCCAGCTTTGTCAACCTTTGACGGTCAAGTCAGTAACTGCAAGATCTCATACCTACTTTGTACAGTTGAATGAAATTACCAATAAATTTATTAGGATTTACCTGGCACTATTTTGGTGTTTTTGTGAGTGACTCAACATTCATTGTGTGCATTGTGATTTTGTGATTGAGATTATTGCAGGTATTGTTTCTGCCACTTGGGTGCAGTATACAACATAGAAACAAGACTAGACCACCCGGAATGAGCAGCAAACTCTTTCTTTGAGACAACCCGTTTAACCAAGGATATGATTGCCAAGGGTTCTGGTCTCAACCATAGTTTCCACTTTAACCGTAGCTTTCCGAGACACGTGCTGACAGGAGGCTTGCAGAGTTGCAACCGCAGCTGTTTTTATGAATGTCAAAATTCTTTGGAGGCTCCGTGCACTAGGGAGCAAGCCTGTAAAAGGCCAAGGCCCCTTGATCCAGCCCTTGATCAGTAACTTGCTCCAGTCTGGCTTGATTTCCCAACAGACAGTCAACATTTGAGTTCTCAAAATAAATTTTGAGTAAGTGGATGTTTTGACAGGCTGTCATTTCACTATCACTGACGATATACATATTTAGCCATAACATTATGACCACCTGCCTAATATTGTGTAGGTTCTCATTTTGCTGCCAAACAGCTGTCCCATATGCAATGCACTGTGTCCTGAAACTTATCAGATCCAGCATGAACTAATGCAGTAATTTGAGCTACAGTAGCTCATCTGTTGGATTGGACCACGCGGGCCAGCCTTCGCTCCCCACGTGCATCAATGAGCCTTGGCAGCCCATGACCCTGTCGCTGGTTTAGTGTTCTTCCTTCCTTGGACCGTTTATGATAGGTACTGTCCACTGCAGACTGGGAACACCCCACAAGAACTGCGGTATTGGAGATGCTCTGACCCAGTCGTCTAGCCATCACAATTTGGCCATTATCTTTCAATTCCTTACGCCTTCCCATTTTACCTGTTAGAAGCAGGAGAAATGGACAAGCATAGGGATTTGACCAACTTTGACAAGGGCCAAATTGTGATGCAAGCTACTGGTGTGCATGTTTCTGACCAAACTCAGAAACAGGCTCCATGAGGAAGGCATGAGGCCCCAACGTCCTCTAGTGGGACCTGTGCTCACAGCCCATCACTACTGTGCAGCTCCATTGGAAATTTGCCAGAGTGGGCATGTCTGCCTTTAGCACCCTGTTTTTTTCACAGATGAGAACAGGTTCACAGTGAGCATTTGACAGAGCCTGGAGACGCCGTGGTGAACGTTATGCTGCCTGCAACATCATCCAGCATGACCAGTTTGGTAGTGGGTCAGTGATGGTCTGGGCAGGCATATCCTTGTAGGGTCGCACAGAACTCCAAGCGCTAGCTAACTGTATCCTGACGGCTGTTAGGTACTGGGATGAAATCCTCAAGACTCATTGTCAGAACTTACCAGGTTCCTCCTGGTACAAGACAATGCCTGGCCAGTGTGTAGGCAGCTCCTGGATTACAAAGGCATTGATGCCATTGACTGGCCCCCATGTTCCCCAGACCTGAATGATATTGAGAATCTCTGGAACATTATGTATCTCTGCATCTGATGCTGCCAAGTAGTGCCAGAGATTGTCCAGTAGTCTCATCAGGAGCAAGTCCAGACGTTGTCGGGAATGCTTCCAGGCACGTGGAGGCCATATGCATTACTCACATTGAGTTGCCGTGATGAAATTCACGCATGTTGGAACAGTCAATGTGTGATTTGAGTGTTCCCTTTTTTTTGAGCAGTGTATTTTGGATAATTTTGAAGCTTCTTTCCATGTCAGCAACTTCCACATCACTCACTGAGTGTATGGAGCCAGGGCGGTGGAAAACATGGGTCAGTTTCTGCAGGCAAGAGCAGGAAAATACCATTTCATTATACTGCATGGAGTGTATATTGTGATCCAGACTGGGGAAATTATTTCCATTAATAACACTGGGCATTTAAAAACAAAAAGTACTGATCCAGCATTTCCACCTTCCCCTTAATAAATAGTAAAAATGACTGTGTTTTCCATGTGCCTATTCTTGGTCAGCATGGGAGAAGTGTTTAATTTAAACTGGGTGGGTTTGCTCTGACATCCTGGGCACGAGATCAGTAAACAAGTCTATTAGTCTGTAGTTCCTGATATTATCCACTGGAGGTCCTCCAGGGGTGGGCGTCACTTTCGGGAATTCCAGTTTGTGTACACAGGTCAAGGGAGGAGTGTCCTGTGGCATTCATAGAACCAGGTCTACGGCAGCACGTCAAGTGGAGACAGTACAGGGGCAGGGAGTTCATATTGTGCAATAAGATGGCTCAATGATCTGTCATAACATGACCTAATATGCTGCTTTAATGCTTTCTGACTCCACCTTTAGTGCCCCTGACTTACTCAACCACTGTTATGTATTCTACACTGTAAGATAGGGATTAATTTAGTAACTTTGCCCATTAACCATTAAAATGTGCCCCTTGGGCATAAAACAAATGACTCTCAATGCCTGTTTTTATTAGATGCCTGTTTTCATTTTCAAATCCTTCTCATGTCTAAGTACTGATATTCTTGGGTGCTGTTGTTTACCGTGCAGTCTCCTTCACTCAACACAAGTGGTCAACCTTACACTTTACTCTTGAAATGATTATTAATACCAGCCACCCCCTACTGTAGTTCTTGATTTACCAATTATTTTAAACAATGGAACTTGATAAATGAGTTATATAAGGGTGCTTGTGAAAAAATTGTAGCTGTTGAAAGTGTTTTCCTTGTGGCAGAGGGATGGGACTAAACCGCTTTGGAGAAAGAGGGGAAATTCATGTGGTTAGAAAATATTACAAGGATTGTTAGATGAGTCAAACGTATTGAGCGCTGTTAATATCCATAAAACCAATGCGCATCAACCCCCTCTGGGAATTAAAGGCATACCAAAAAAAAGATTTCTCTGGGTTCATTGTTTCTGCGTTCTAAACACAAGCAGCCATCTGTACAGTCTGGTCAAGCATGGGTAAGTGTACCTCAAGGGGGCGAAGTGAAGCACAACGCTGCTGTGTGCTGAGAGGCGTCAGAGGACTGAGCTGATTGAAGTATCTGACCTTTTGCTGGGTCTGTGTAAAGAGGGGGCCTGCAGACTCTCAGTCAGCTGTCAGATACTGCGTCCTGGCTGAGAGTGGGAGTCGAGGCCTGACACTGAAGCCCACGCCACTGGCCCATTTGTGTCACCCTCACAACCGGCCTGCCAGGGCGGCAGCTAGGTAACGTTTCCACAAATAGGAGTGTGGGGGCATTTCGGAGAATGTCGTCAATCCGCAAGGAAACACCTCCTGCTGCTGGCGTGAGGTAATCAGCTTTGTAGCTAGGAGCAGATGGCCTTGAGTGGCATGCAAGGTAATGGTGTGTGTGAGAGCTGCAAGGTACAGTTTTTTGGAGGACCCTGTTATCAGTTACCCTGCGAACACAAAGCTTTTCTTTGTCCTGTGCTGATCAAAGCTGTTCATCCAGTTTGAGAGAGCCCGGGCAGGTGGGCTGCGTTTCAATGAATTTTATGCCACAGGAGCACTGCGTGTTGCAGTGAAGCTCTGAACCAGAATCTTCTGTCATTCCTTTGGGGCTCTCTAAGTTACATCTCAACTTTTAGTTGTCTTCAAAGCCAGTTAAAATGACCTGCACACCCTCTTTTTACAGATGCTACATGTTTTCTTGGTTTTAAGTCTGTCACTATCTTGTCAGCCAGCAGCATAGAGTCCTGTATTGCTAGTTTGCTTCTAAAGCTAAGCAGGGTTGGGCCTGGTTTCCAATCTGGCCCTCATACCATCATGGCAACCTAATCATCCCTATCTCTCCATTGGCTCATTCATTCCTCTCTCCCCCCCTTCTCCCCAGGCCGTTGCTTCAAATGAGAAAGAGTTCTCAGTCAACTTGCCTGGTAAAATAAAGGAAAAAATAAACTAACATCTTACCATAGGTGTGATTGCCTACGGAACTGCTGGAACTAGTTTTAGCCAAAAAGGGGTGTGGGTTACATTCTAGATGGGCCATGCAGGCCCAGAAGGAATGATAAAGTAGAAACACATGCCAGAGTGGGTGTAGTGGTCTAGGCTCCAGACTCTGGATCACATGTGCCCTGTGAGCAGCGGTTTGAGCCCTGGCTCAGTCTGTGCCCTTCCTCTCTGTCTCCCCCTACCTGACTCCCTGGCTTCTGCTTCCTCCTGTCCTGTCAATAAAGAAAGATAATAAGAACAGTACATTCACCAAGGTGGCATTATATTTCTCAGAAATTATTGTCAAAACATGATTAATTATGAATAAGCAAAAATATTTAATAATTTGGACACTGAAGAATGCCTGGCTCGCAATTGCCATTCCAATTTATCTCAAAGGTGTTTAATAGGGTTGAGGTCAGGGCTCTGTTCAGACCACTCGTATTCTTCCACATAACTTGAACCGTGTCTTTATGGACCCCTCTTTGTGCACAGGGTCACCGTCAAGGACCTTCCCCAAAACATTTGCCACAAAGTTGGAAGCACCCAGTTCAAAATGTCCAAAATGTTATTGTATTCTGTAGCGGTAAGATTGATTTTCACTGGAACTAAGGGGTCTAGCTTAAACCCTGAAGAAAATCCTCAGAGCATTATCCATCCTCCACAATACGTTTGACTATATAGTGTATATTATAATAGATTTTATGTCACTGTGGTGAATGGAGGTATACATTTCTGTAAAAAATATGAATATTTCTGGGTGATTCCAAACATTTGACTGCTAACATATACGCAAAGTAGAGATGGTGATCGAGGAATACAGTCCCATGATGTGAAAAAACATTGCCAATTCTGATAAAGATTTTTGCATCTTCTGCCTCTGCTGTTGTGAGATCCTCAGACTAAACATTATGAAATAAACAGCACCTCAGTGAAAAAAATAAGACTTGTATTTAATTCACTATCATTTAATGCTCTTTTCTTTCACAGTTAGTTTGATTTCTGTCACTACCTGCACCCAGTTACACACAAGTCAGAGAGACTGGGTTCATGTTTCAAATTAATGTGTGTGTGTGTGTGTGTCTGATTCGTTGCATGTTACTACCAATATTCTGGCCTAATGAATTGGCATCTTCTTGTGCGACCTGTGGATAACATTTCTTGCAGTGCTAACATACATTGTTCTCTGCTTTGCTGCATTATAGTCATGTCTTTTGACTCAGTGGAACTTTCCTGTCCAGTCACGAATCCTACCCTTCCGTCTGTCAGCCGTGTGTGAGCTGTCCATCAGAGACGCACACAGCAAAATCTGTCAAGTGTTGCTAAGAATTTGTCAGTGCAATTCTATAAGCCTTGTTTCCAGATGAGTGTCCTGTGGCTGTAAGTGGAATGACCAGTTATTGAAGAAATACAGTGTCTAAGGGTTTGAGACTAAACGTCATCAAACAATTTTAGTTGTTTCCATCCTTTTGACGAGTACTTAAGTTTAAAGAAAAATTTGTTAGAATGTATCCATTCTGCACAGCCTGTTAAAGTGTAGAGGACAATAAGCTAGAATGTATCCACTCTGCACGGTCTGCCAAAGTGGTTAGCCCCACTGGTTAGCTAGCTGACCCTGTGTGACTGCCTGGTTTCCTAATCACATGTCTATCTACTGAAGTACTTGGAAAATATGCTATCAAGCTAGTTTCCATTGACGGCAAGCAGGCACAACTATTTTAACAACTTAGTTGACCTATCTCTCTCTCAAACCATTTTAGAGTTTTAGCCCCCCTAAATAGTTTATTAGCCCCCACAAAAAATAAATGTACATTATTAAAGTCGATTGATGCTTGAGAGTGTCTATCTCCTGAACCGTACATGCTAGGAGTTGTTTGGTACCATAAGAAAGCAGATATTCTGCTGCAAATAATGAGTGGTGGAGCGTCCACGTGGGTTCATCAGTGCAGGAAGAATCTCGTCTCAGATTTGGTAGTTTTCTGGTGACTATTTGTTTTACTTATAATATTACAGATGGGAGGCAGGAAGAGAAAATGACAAAATAGCAAATCTGCAATGAGGTAGGATATCATCCTTTACAAAAACTTGTGATTTTTTGAAGGGTGAATTCAAAAAATTCACTGGGTTTTAAAAAATGGATACAAAAATAGTGAGAAATATGTAAACCATTTTTATATTGACCAGTTTGCATGTCCCCCAAACATTGTCACACTTGTTCAGGAGCCCTGGAGGCATGCCAATATGGATTTTACAGCCTCATTCTTCATGGTTTACATGCATTTACACATAATAAACTAAATTATTGGACTATTTCGTATATAATGTGACATAATACATGAAAATCAATGTCTCAGAATCCTAAATCTGAATCCAAAACTATAAGGCACTTTACTGTAGGCCAAAGTAAGACCCTTTCAGAGGCCAAAATCTTGCGCCAGGTGGACATCATTCGCCATTAGACCTTTTAATTGTGTGGCGGCTCATAGGAATTTTAGTTATTGAAAAGTGTTCTTCAGGCAGATCTGCCGTGGAGGCAAAATTATTTGATTTGTTGACTCAAAACAGAGGGTGGACCTCACATTATGTTTAGAATCAACCAATGAAATTATTTCTGCCTCCAAGGCAGATCTGCCTGGAGAACACTTTTCCATACCTAAAACTCCTATGAGCGTGTCGCGGGCTCTAAGACCTGGGGGAGGCTGGTGTAACATTTATAGGGTATTTAGATTATAACAGTTGTAGATAGATAGATAGATAGATAGATAGATAGATAGATAGATAGATAGATAGATAGATAGATAGATAGATAGATAGATCTTTTATTGTCATTGTATGCAGTACAACGAAATTCTGTTGGAGAGACATCCTCTCCGAGTAGCAGCATAGAGTAAAAAGATAAAAGTTATATATATATAAATATATATACACATACACACACATTATAAATATGCATATATATACATATACACACACACAAACCTACACATACACACTCATATACATATACACACATATACATATATACACATATACATACATACATACATACTCATATGCCAGCACATTCTTACCCAAACACATCTCACATATACACATACATTCCGTGTTCTCGATAAATAGCTAAAAAAGAGTAAAGAGTAAACACAACAGTTATTGCGCAGAGACCGATTGCATTGGAGGGGGGGGGCAAGGGATGTGTGTTGTTATGTTTGTATGTGTAGACGCGTGTGTGATTTCTGTAATATGTTCACAGCTCTAGGGAAGAAGCTGTTGCATAGTCTGTTTGTGCGTGTGCTGGGGGTCCTCAGTCTGCCTGAGGGAAGGATGGTGAACAGGGAGTGTCCGGGGTGTAAGGTGTCCTGCCTGATGTTTGTGGCCCGCGTGAAAAGACGGCTCGAGTATATTCCACTCAGGTTTGGTAGGGGGGAGCCAATGATCCTCTCACCTGTCTTGACCACCCGCTGTAGGTCCTTTCTTTCTGCTGCTGTGCAGCTGGAGTGCCACACAGTGCAGCAATATGTCAGGGTGCTCTCAATTGTGCAGCGGTAGAAGCGTGTCAGAAGTTCCTGAGGGAGCCCATTGTGTTTCAGGGTCCTCAGGAAGAACATCTTCTGCTGAGCTTTTTTAATGGTGTGGGAGGTGT
>JACXGM010003223.1:0-34069 GCA_016801145.1 Umbra pygmaea | reverse complement strand
AAGACTTCCAGAATGGTCCTGTATTTGGCTCCATCCATCTTCCCATCAATTTTAGCCATCTTCCCTGTCCCTGCTGAAGAGAAGCAGGCCCAAACCATGATGGAGCCACCACCATGTTTGACAGTGGGAATGGTGTTTTCAGGGTGATGAGCTGTGTTGCTTTTACGCCAAACATAACGTTTTGCATTGTTGACAAAAAGTTATATTTTGGTTTCATCTGACCAGAGCACCTTCTTCCACATGTTTGGTGTGTCTCCCAGGTGCCTTGTGGCAAACTTTAAAATTACAATTTTTATGGATATCTTTCAGAAATGGTTTTCTTCTTGCCACTCTTCCATAAAGGCCAGATTTGTGCAGTATACGACTGATTGTTGTCATATGGACAGATCTCTGCAGTTCATCCAGAGTGATCGTGGGCCTCTTGGCTGTATCTCTGATCAGTCTTCTCCTTGTATGAGCTGAAGGTTTAGAGGGACGGCCGGGTCTTGGTAAATTTGCAGTGCTCTGATACTCATTCCATTTCAATATTATCGATTGCACAGTGCTCCTTGGGATGTTTAAAGCTTGGGAAAACTTTCTGTATCCAAATCCGGCTTTAAACTTCTCCACAACAGTATTTTGGACCTGCCTGGTGTGTTCCTTGTTCTTCATGATGCTCTCTGTGCTTTCAACGGACCTCAGAGACTATCACAGAGCAGGTGCATTTATACAGAGACTTGATTACACACAGGTGGATTCTATTTATCATCATTAGTCATTTAGGTCAACATTGGATCATTCAGAGATCCTCACTGAACTTCTGGAGAGAGTTTGCTGCACTGAAAGTAAAGGGTCTGAATAATTTTGCTCGCCCAATTTATCAGTTTTTTATTTGTTAAAAAGGTTTGAAATATCCAATAAATTTCGTTCCACTTCATGATTGTGTCCCACTTGTTGTTGCTTCTTCACAAAAAATTACAGTTTTATATCTTTATGTTTGAAGCCTGAAATGTGGCAAAAGGTTCAAAATGTTCAAGGGGGCCGAATACTTTCGCAAGGCACTGTATATAAACACTGAGCGTGTTAATTTAACACTGGACTTTTTGCTGTGTAAAAACTGTCAGTTTATCTAAACCTTACCTTAAACATCACCTTAAACCTTACCGTAACTTCAATAACCTAGCATGTAATTGTCACAATGTCCCTAGTGTCGGTGTGCTTGTTCTGTGTTTCACCTTGTAGTGGTTTCTCCCCTGTGTGTTTTATTTTGCTTGTGTATTCCCGCTCTTTGTGTCACATGATCGTGTCACAGGTTTTTGTCAGCCTATCAGTTCTGTTGTTTAGTCCACACCTGCACCTCCTTCCCTCGTTAGTACGGTATTTAGTTCTGAGTGTTTGTGAGTCCTGTGTGGTTCTTTGTTCTTGTCCAGGTATGTGGTTGTTCTTTCTAGTAGTTGTCTTTAGTCTTTTTATATGTTTAATGTAAAGTGTTTCTTGTGTTGTAGGTCATGTTTGTATATGTTATAGGGTCTGTTCTTGTGTTATGTTGTGTTGTTCTTGTTTAGTATGTTAGGTTTCATTGTAGTCATGTATTATTGTCTATTTGTTCATGTCCAGTTCCTCCTTGTTTGAATAAATATATGTTAAAAGAAGACGCACCTGTCTCCTGTTCATTGGAAGCGTGACAGTTATGCCTGAAATTTACGTTCCCAACTACCCGAAATTTTAACCGATTGGTCTGTTCTTGGAAATGTTTCCAGGAGATCTGCCATTCATTATGTACGGGATTTCACATTTGAGTGGCCATATCCATAAGTCTGTCTACGTAATAGAGTGAAATGTTCATACATACGGTTACCCACAAATTGTGATGAGAACATTGTTCATTTATAACATATCTTTATAAAATACTGTACTCAGAGCCAGTAGAACATGGGGTTTAAACTGAACCCAATCCAATGAGAGAGCAGTGTGTAGCTCAGCTCTGGGCCAATGGCAAGAGACAGTGGGCTAGATTTATCAAGCTGTTTGCGACTGTTTCCAGGCGCTAATTGGTCGCAAAGACGGACGTAACCGATCCGGGCTATTTACAAACCAGGCGCATTTGGGTAAAATCGCAGATTGCCTGCCACATTAGCGACCACAGACAAGTTGCGCTTTCAATATGCGTTCGTGGGAGGGTCATGGGGAAAGTGGGAGTTCCACGCAAAAAGGTGGGAGGATACGGTAAACTGCGCCTAATTATATATTCCGTGGTATTTACAAAGACTGCCAGTAAAAGAGTGCCTCTATTCTGCGGGGGGAATTTACCGCCTCT
Source organism: Umbra pygmaea (assembly GCA_016801145.1). NCBI lineage: Eukaryota > Metazoa > Chordata > Actinopteri > Esociformes > Umbridae > Umbra > Umbra pygmaea. The sequence goes on along the minus strand of JACXGM010003223.1, from coordinate 31,773 downwards.
TAAAAGCAGGTCTAAACCAGCAAGCGCATTTTCCTGTGTGTTTAAATATAGCTACATCAATGGCAGCAGTGACAGCAACAAGTTTTAAACATAGCATCAAATACACTTGGCACCAAAAAATACAAATGCCTCCATCTGTTCCATTTGTGATATGCAATTTTGCGATTATTTACCTATATAACACTCTTTAATTCCTTAACCACATCGGTTGGCTTTACATATCAATGATATAGGCTAAACCAATGCATATATGCCAAATGCGAACACAACAGTATCATTACAAACCACGCATACCTTCATTCTCTACAGAGATCTCTGCAGTATATATGCCGTCTACACCTTCCACTTGTTTGGCAACGTGTATTTGCTGCACCCCCTAGTTAGCGTGTCTATTTCTGGTGGACCTGAACCAGTTTTCCTCTTTTTACATCCTCAAGATCTCTCCGTGTAGATGATAACGAGTTGATTTAACTTGTTATGGCAATTCAAATTGGATGTATTTCCGAGGGTGTGGATGTTCTGCCCTGTAATATATATCAGGTTTGCTGTTACTTCATGCACTAAGATATTAATTCTTCTTCACTTAATTTACGCTTGCGCTTTCTTTTTCCTTAGGGAGATCAATGATAGATACATACGGGGCCATTGTTTGCGTTTTTAGAGGCGTGCTAATGGAGGGCGGAGTATGCGCTGATTGCGTAATGGGTATCGGGTTTGATAAATACTACGCTAAATGTGGAAGCGTAGCGTGCGCAATTACCGAACTCGCATAAACAGACGCAGCGCAAACTGCACTAGTGTTAGTAAATCAGGCCCAGTGTTTTCTACAGTCGTGGTCAAACGTTGTGAGAATGCAACAAATATATAATTTCACAAAGTCTGGTGCCTCAGTGTTGATGATGGAAATTTGCATATACTCCAGAATGTCATGAAGAGTGATCAGATGAATTACAATGAATTGCAAAGTCCCTGTTTGTCATGAAAATGAACTTAATCCCCCAAAAAACATTCTAATGCATTTCAGCCCTGCCACAAAAGGACCAGCTGTCATCATGTCAGTGATTGTCTCATTAACACAGGTGAGAGTGTTGATGAGGCCAAGGCTGGAGATCACTCTGTCATGCTGATTAAGTTAGAATAAAAGACTGGAAGCTTTAAAAGGAGGGTGGAGCTTGAAATCATTGTTCTTTCTCTGTCAACCATGGTTACCTGCAAGGAAACACATGGCGTCAGACGTGCAGGAAGTCATTTTTGGGCAGGGTGTGCTGACGTGGGGGGTTCCGGAGAAGACAAGGTGAGCACTTCATTCAGTCCTGTGTCATGCCAGCAGTAAAGCATCCTGAGACCATTCGTGTGGTGTTGCTTCTCAGCCAAGGGAGTGGGCTCACTCACAATTTCGCCTAAGAACACAGCCCTGAATAAAGAATGGTACCAACACATGTTCCAAGAGCAACTTCTCCCAACCATCCAAGAACAGTTTGGTGAAGACCAATGTCTTTTCCAGCATGATGGAGCACCTTCTCATACCTGATAACTAAGTGGCTCAAGGACCACAACATCAACATTTTGGGTCCATGGCCAGGAAATTCCCCAGATCTTAATCCCATTGAGAACTTGTGGTCAATCATCAAGAGGTGTGTGGACAAAAAGAAACACAAATTCTTACAAACTCCAAGCATTGATCATGCAAGAATGGGCTGCCATCAGTCAGGATGTGGCCCAGAAGTTAATTGACAGCGGAGAGGAATGCAGAGGTCTTGAATATAAAGGGATCAACACTCCAAAAATGTACTGTTTGCATAAACGTCATTGTCAATAAAAGCCTTTTACACTTATAAAATGCTTGTAACTACTGACATAAAAATCTAAGAACACTGAAGCAGCAAACTGTGTGGAGACCAATTGTGGCATTCTCAGAACTTCTGACCACGACTGTACACAGTACGCCTGTTTTCCATGTGGTGTCCGGATTGATGTCATACTGTTCACCTTTCTGAACAACCAGGTTATGTCATACATACTTTACAAACATATCAGGGTTTGGAAAGTGTCATCATATTGATCCTTTTAGTTTTTCGATTGGTGTGTGTGTGTGAGTAGAGAGGGTGTTGCGTGTTAATCGAGTCCACCAGGTGCTGATGTGCATCCCCTTTCTCTAATGGCCGGTCACTTTGTTAGCTGACAATTGCTCATGCACTTTATTCAATTGGTAATATGTCACTATTACAGACATCACCTTAAAGATGCCTTCCACAATTGTGGGCACCCTAGTGCTAAAACGGGTCCCCGCTCGGGACTTTGTTTATTCCTCTGAAGTGTCTAGGTTCTTATTTTCTCTCTTGTTCTCCTGTGTTTAGAGGTTGTGCTCGCTCTGCAAACTCATTAGACGTCACCGTATACCACAGGTTTGATTGACAGTTCTGTCAATGGGACTTCCCCTACGTTAGCAGACCATACGTCACACATCTGTTGGGAATTCCCTGCCTGACGCTTGGTGAGGGAATGACTGCAATAGCCAAGAAACACAGGGTCGGGTTTCAAGCTAACTAGAGTAAGATGATGATTCTACTTAGATTGTGCATATAATATAGAAAATATACTACACATTCGGACTATAATGGGGGGACTAAAAAAAGTTTTGCAATTACAAATATGGGGGACTGTATCTTTATATATCATGGCAAAATAGTAGAGTTGTTGCTTGAAAACAGTTTTTGCCTTCTGCCCTGAAATAAAATTAGTAAAATTGCTAAAGGTTCTTTCCATCTCATGGTGAGTCTCTAGGCCAAATGCATGTGGCACTGTCCTGGTTCAAACCTAAATATGTTGACTGTGGTAGTTGCATTAGTGTTGCAGTGCAGTGCTTTAGACTGTAACGTTAACCAGGTTCCTTTCAGTCTATTTTGCCTTCACATTTAAAGTATTATGAGCCTGTATCGTTTTTTATCAGTCAAAGAGAAGCAATCACCTTTTCTCTGTAAGCATGTTCATTTTGGAGCTCTACTTGTCAAATGAGAGATAAATATAGTTTAGGACAAACCAAAATAAATGGGTGGGTTCAGCAACGCTCAGAAGAACAAGCCACAAAGGAAGATGTGGCCTAGCTGCCTAAACAGGCAGACCACAACCAAACAGCCTGTCTCTCACTCAGTGCTACACAAATACACTATAATATGTATAAAAACAATAAAGACCTCTGCATTTACATCATTGGACAAGGCCACCATCCAAACATGGGAGAAAATAGCTGTTTCTCCACCACATTACTGAAGGAGGAGAAACTGTTACGAATGATTAGGCACCCCGCTATTTCTTATACTTCCTGCTTACCAGCTTCCTGGTTAGAGTGGAACGTGGTCATTTCTGAAGGATCACACTCTTCCAAGGTTACCACCTCTCCAATTCTTTCCAGAACTTATTTTCCAGGATCCTTTTTTTTGACGTGAAATAAAATATATTTTTTTATGTAAGAATTCTAATAAAAGCGTTCAGAGTTTATTCCAGATGACTGCTAGTTAACTGTTATTCTCTTTTACAAAAATGTAATGTGAAAATCTATAGTGAAAACTGAGATTTTTAGTCCATGCCTGTTAAGATGTTCAGGTTAGGCTGCCCTGGTCTGCACAACATTTTAGCCTTAAAACCAATGCAAGAGAGAAGCATGCACGACTTCCAATTATAAAATGAAGCACTGGTGGATAGCTTGACGTGTATGCTAGGTAGGTCAATCTGGGGGAGAGCTTACAAAAGGTACATTAAGGCCACGTGTGGGGTTGTAAACAGACAGGTGCCAAATTATCAGTCCTCTTAGTGTTGTGCTGACCTCTCATTCTCCCTGAAGTCTGCTATTCCTCTAGAGGTTAATGTACAGTATGGAAATATCATTGCACCAGACATAGGCCTCTCTCAATGCAGATGTATTCTGTAAAAGTTTTAATAAAGCACACAAGAGGGAGATGAGGAAATAATAGCAAGATATTAAAGCTATGAAAAAGTCAAGTTGATTAAATGAAGGGAATTTAGTTTGACGTATCCTGCAGGGATTGTGGTAATAAAAGAGCTAAACATATTGTCCCATTGAGAAATGTATAGTCTATGGATAGTGTGTAGTCTATGGATATCTGCACCGTCTTTATTCAGGACAATCAACCATTTACAATAGAGCAAGTTAAAAAGTGATAAATTATGACTCAATGTGCACTTTCTGAATTCTTTACAAAAAACAATTCCTTGATCATGCACAAAGTGTAACAGTTCGATTTTGACAGTCTGGATTCAACTTAAACAACGTATTGTTTATTCTGTCGGCTGTTAGTTGTTAAGCAAAGCTGTTACTGTAGCTTTTAGTTGGTACCTGTTAGCGAGTATCTGTTAGTGAGTAACTGTTAGCTGTTAGCTAGTAGCTGTTAGCTAGTAGCTATTAGTTGTAGCTGTAAGCGTAAGGTGACCAGATTTCTGAGACAAAATCCGGGGACAATTTCAGCTCAGAAGCGTAATGTTTTTATCTTTGCAAACTTAAAATGGGGACACTGTCCCAGGGGTGTCACTAGACGTAGAGCTGCACTGGGGCACAACACAAGCCCCCCTGGCATGCTCTCCTGTAAGAAAATGTTTATTTTAACATTTAAATGCATCAATCTGCTGGAATGTTTTTCTTCATATTTTTGCATTAATGTCACTAGGAAACATACCAGTAGAAATATATATTCCTATTTGTAAGTGGGATTGTCTGGAATCTGGCAATATAATACACATATTATTTTGTCCTTTCACTCTTCTTCCCTTTAGCTTCTGACTCTCTTCTCACTGCCCTTTCTTGCTGTTATCTATTTCACTTGTCATCGTGTCCAGTCTTTAATCTGTTCTTCCTTTCCACTCTTCCTACAAGGACCAAAGCAGAACAATCTGATGGATATTGTTGTAACTCCCAGCCCAGGGTGGGCTGGGACATGGACATTTTCCCTTTGAGTTGCTCCCCTATGTGTATTGTTCCCAGTGTGTATGTATCATGTTCTTAGTGTTTTCCAGTGTTATACACAGTGGTTTAGTTATTCGGTTTATTTTCACATGTGTCCTTTTTGAGTTACTGCCCTGTGTGTTCTTGTTTAGATATCTGTCCTGTGTGTTCCAGTGTTCTGGTTTCTGCCCCATGTGTGTTGTTGTGTTTCGGTTCCCCCTTGTGGCTCTCTCATACATTACATGTGTTTTGTAATTCCGAGTGTGTCTGTTTAGGTGACATCAGTGTTATTAGGTTCCCAGGTGTTTTGTGTTAGTCCTCATTTGTTTTAGTATTTAGCCCTTGTGTTTCCTCCTTTTCCTTGTCGATCAATGTTTTCTGTAACGTGTTCGTCAAAGAAATAATTAACATTGTTAAAGCTACCCTACACAATGCATAGGAATTATAAATAGCAAATATTAACAATAAACCCACTATTAATTACATATCTTAATGTAGTGTGACTAATTCAGCATGTAAATAATGCACCTAAAATACAAACCAGGGGTCTTGCACCATTTTCAAAGACACATTGAATATTTTTAAGACCTTTTTAAGATAAAAAATTAAAATCTTTTAATTTGATAGAATATAAAATATATGTGGTCCTAACTGTTCCTTGTATTTTTGCTCAGAGGAGAATACTTTAAGTTAAAACATTCACAATCAGAGTACAGTTCAAACATATTAATAAGCTTAAATAATAAAATTTTCATGTGGGATTCAACAGTTTTCAACCCCATGGTCCCTACCTTTTCACAGTGGGCTTTTTTATTTAGCCAAGGTAATTAATTCTAAATTATATTTTTGAGAGGAGAGGCTGCGCCGACCCAAAGCAAAGAAATAATATAAAAGTTCCCACCCCTTACCTGTACTGAACTACCAGGCACATGAGCAAGGAGCCCTAACCAAAGTACAGGGGTGCAGGCCGCTCAGATCTTGCCTAATGAACATATACAAGGGAGTATCCCTACGGGTGGTGTAAGCCCATGGGCATCTGGCCTAACACTCCCACGTGTTCCTCTCCCCCTCTAAGAAAACAAAGGAAACAAAGTGTTAGTGATTAAGAATCAATATACAATACTACACAGAACTAACACCAACAAAACCAACACTAACTATACCCACACACACATAATATAGGCCTACCACTCTCTCTAGTGAATACACAAACAGAGCTCTCACACTGTAACACCCACTAACTACCCAATAAACCTCTAAACAGGTTACCAAGTGTGATATTAACCACAAACCAAAACTCTACACATAGATAAACCATCTGAACAGCAAGAGCTTATGCCCAACCCAAACTCAGATGAGTAGCCAGAGAGAAAGACAAACACATAATGGCACACTTTATACAGGGGTAGGGCATGATGGGATAGCAGTTGATTGCAGAATCCAGGTGTATGGGATAACGGAGGGGAGGAGTCAGTGATAAGTTAAGTGACAATCAGCTGAACCAGGGCCACCTGGGGGAATAGACAAACTGAACAGAGACAAACACACAGAAAATAACAGAAAAACAGCACAGAGAACCAACATAGACCAGGGCACGTGGAACACAGATTTTGAGACTGGGGGACGTAACAATATATAAGCATATATTATTATTATTATTATTGTTTTTTATATATGAGCATCACAGTTCGGAATTATAGTCAATTTTAGCATGAGTTTATAGTGGAAACCCTCACCCTAGAATAATGGATAATCTTACTGCTACAAATATAATGTAATGGGGCAGTACTAACATTAAGAAACTCAGTCACATCTCTTATAATTTAATATGTGAAATGACAAATACATTATATTAACGGATGTTATTGAATTCTTATTAATTGTAAAGAAAACTGTGTTTTATGTTATTGAGATATAAGTTGGGTAAAATTTAGCAATCTCTCTTTAAATAGAATGTAATTTTAGAAGAGAATGCAGAGAGATTTGTGTTGTTGGGTTGAGATGGAGAATGTAAGTTGCCTAGACAGAGCTAGAATATTTCTCATTGATTTGTTATTTGAACCAGGCTTTTTATAAAGTTTGCACAACAATAAAGATACTCTGAAGTTGACTGAGTTATTTCAAGGGATCAAAATTAACTTAGCAATCTACCTTAGCAAGCTTGTGGAAACCAACGTAGCTAAGTTGACTGTTTACCCTCAGTATGTTCATCGTTGTCTACGTAGCTACAGTAGCTGCCTGAAGAAGATTAAAGTAATTTAGAGTTTGTGACACAAGACGGTCTATCCAGCAGCAGCGCAGTTTAGATGAGAGAGCAGACAGGAAGAGGTTCAGGCTTGTGCATCAGGTCTGATACACGTTAGCCCAACAGGGAATAAATATCTACACAGGGTGAAGTAGATTCATGAAACAGAGTGTTCTGATTACTCGCAGATAACAGATGAGACGTGGAGTAAACCCCTTCCCCCACATTTTTCAATCAGCCTTAAATGCTTCATCTGCAAATGTAATACCTGGAGCAAATTTACGGTAAAATTAAGACAATTTGTGGCCTTAATTTCCGTGATTTTTTTAAGACCTTTTTAAGACTTTTTAAGGAGACTTTTACAATAACAGGCTTAAATGAACCGACAACTTAAGTTATACGACTTACGTCAAAGACGCTGGATAGCCGCAGTATCTTTCTTTCTCTCTCCCTTTTCCACCGGGTGGCGCGCTTGCCCACTCGCGGTGTGAAGCGTGTGTCCACGCTAATCTCTGACATTCACTCTAACAATCACTGCTGATAGATGGCCTTGTACACATAGTAAAATACTGGGGATGTCTGGTCACCTTATGTTAGCTAGTAGCTGTTAGCTAGTAGCTGTTATTAGTAACTTTTAGCTAGTAGCTGGTATTAAGGGTAGTTAAACACAAAGCCATAATGGGGCATGCTTACTGTCCTTGTCCTATATATTTCTGGTCACCAGCTGCTTTCTGACATTTTTCAGCAATAGGTTGAGACTGAATACAGTCTGTCAGAGCAGGGGAGCTTATGACTGCCTTCGATCTGCTTGTGTCACTAACTCGGAAAGTAACATTACGACTGAGGAAGAGACGAAAGCCTATGTGGGATTGCTAGAGGTAATTAATGCTACAGGCCATTTAATTGTATGCAAATCTGCTGGAATAGCTACATAAGTTACAATGGAAACTTTTGCAGGTGCTTGAAAAGAGATAGACAAGAATGTTCAGATGACTAGAATTCTTTCAAAAGGTTGTTTTGCTGTATGGGGATAAGTTGAAACAAGACAATGTATATCTTCCGACAAATGTTGAAGAGCTGGTCAGGGCTCCTGGGAAGCATTTTGATGTGGGGGTGCTGAAGGTCAGTGGCATACAAATTAAAATGTAAATTATACACAGTATCTACCTACCCATTTAACTAACTAGATAGCAGGGGCATCCCCAAACCCGGGCTTTCTTCGCTCTGGCCCTGGATGTTTTTTGGTCAGCCCCAAGTGATCTTTGTAAATTGTGACTTCTGTGTCCGCTGTGTAGCCTATCAATTGCATAGGCTAGCAGTCAATGAATCTCAACAGACACTGCGTTGTTGAACGTGAAACTACGCAGGAACGTGAAAAAACGCAGGATTTTGCTGCAGTGGAAGTCCTCTCAGCCATCATTTTTGCAATGGATTCAAACGAGTGCTATTATTCTGAAGAGAAAACTAAAGAGTTCATGTTGCCGGCATTATATAGTGTTGCCAGGGGAACATGTCCCCCCCCCACTAGCGCAGACGCCGTGTTTTTATCTGCCAATGCAGTTAAACAATGCAGGAAATATCATGGGAGCTGCAGCACCCTCAGCAACCCCACTTCCCTGGCACTCTGCTGTTCTGGGACTGAAAATGTACCTTGAGTCAGGGAGCTACAAAAAAGCAGGGTGGTCCAACCCCAACTGAAGTGGTCAATCTGTGTTGGTGGAGCATACTGCACATCAATCACCGGGAGCTGTTTTGTTGTTGGTGCGGTTGCTTCTTGATTCTGTAGCTAATTGCTGATGTAGCGGTTCCACGCTAGGCTAGTGGGCCAGCATGTGCTGCCAACATAAAATACATGAAATCTAATGTAATTTAAACACAAACTAACTGAAAATGAAGAGGGGGCTGATATCAGCTCTGTTGCACATTGCCCACCTCATAGCCTAAGAACATTACATGTCGAAAATCTACATTATTTGCAAATATGTCTACACTTCTAATGGCCTTTTAAAGGCATTATTGTGTTGTTCAGTGAATAAAGTTGGTTTGGTCACAAATCTATTAATTTGTCGTACATTATTCCCTATCTCAGTGAAAAGGGCTTACAGATGTGTTCTTATCGGTTACAGAACCACAGAAACACAGACTCTTCTTACAGGTGGCTTGTGTAAACGCAGCAGGCTGGCCCAGCTCAAAGCCTTATGTTGTCTGTGTGTACTGAGCACCGTGTAGATCAGGGATGTGCAGAAACCAGAGTAGGGGAGAAAGCTCTCCAGAGACAGCTGCTTGGATGAGACGCAATTATGAGGTGAACCAGTCAAATCCTCCACTCCTGATATGCCAGCGCACCATGGTAACCTCAGGAAGGGAGAAAGGACAAGACAGAGGCTGAAGAAAATAATGGAGGATAGGAGGTTATACTGACAACAGCTCGTTATTGCTCACTACAGCCTGCTTATTCACCACCGCCCAATGACAGGCCCCATGTACACAGTCACAGCCTAGTGTTTACCTACAGGAGCCCACAGCTAACAACAAAATCACCCAGTGCTGAGTCTGGAAGCAGTTACACTGAGATGGTACGGTCAGACACTGTGTCAGGGTTGGCCCAATAATGCTGTGTCTGACCGTTCATTACCATTTAAACAGACTTAGAAACACACACACTCCTAAATGTGCCATGCGGGCCTATTGAGATACGGAAAAAGCACCTGGTTGCCGGCGGTAGTTATCTTTCATTCCATTGAGCATGTCAGCTGACAAAACGTCCGGCTTTATGGAAACACCTCGAGAGTAAGCGCCATTGAATGCACCCTTTGTTTTTGCATTCCTGGGTTGTGTGAACACTGTTATGGTTTCCTCGATTGATAATTGCTTGAGCCTAAAGTCTTTTGGCTGCTCTCCCTCTCTCTTTCGCTCTCTCCAGTCCTTCTATTCACTCCTGCCAGGTTTATCTTCTTCTGTCTCTGTGTTTGTAGACCGTGACAGTAATGGTACCTGACACCTACTTTAGCGCCTTTCACATATACTGCAGCTTTATTTTGCCAAACTTTCTTTTCTTTCCTTGAGGGAGAAAAAAAAATGTTTGAGCAAATAAATGGTTCAAAATGTTTTTTTTTGTTTATTTTTCTTTTCGTATAATTTGAAACCGGTCAGAAAACAAAGTGTCCTAATATATCCGCCAGGTGAGTCTAAATGAGGCTCGTATAGTGTCAGGTTGTTTTCATACTCGTAGTGGTTAGTAATATAAGGGCTTGATGGAGCCTAATGCAACACATATTTATTGTGTTAGGTTGAGCTGAAGTGTGACGGGTTTGATGCTGCCCCAATTAGAGTCATTAGCGGGTATGATGTGCTTACGTTTTAAACAACGACCAAGCTGTTTGCTCTCTCTCTCCTCTGTTACACTTTCTGTGTTCAAAGCACAAGCTGCTGAAACTAAAATGGCCATATGGGAAAATTACCCTTTGGCTTCGTGGTGAAAGGATGATTGAGGCTTGCTCCATCGGTCGTCCTAGTAACACAATGCAATAACAATCCGTTTCGGCTGTGACAGAGAAGTACCGACATATTAAACCAGCGAGGGCATGAAACTGCTTTTTTAACACACTGGGCAGATTTTGTAGTGCTTGCAGGTTACTGCAGTCTTATCTTGACACTTGCTTTACTTACGCCTGGATATGAGCAATGACAGCATGCTTGAGTGTTGGGACCTGACAACCTTTGTCTTGATTAAAGCCTTATAGGAGAGCGTTGTGATATGGAGGCCTGCTCTCTTTCTTGATCCGTGTCAGTGTGTCTAACCCTGTGATCCGTGTGCTAACATGGCCCTCTGGGTTAAGACGACTGTCTTTGTCGCCAGAGAGAGGATGGCTTATAACACGGACCCCCTGTTTACCCTGGCCCGCACAATGGCCACGTCTAAACTCCTTTTGTGAGTTGGATTTAGAAGCAGATTTACCTCAATTTGATCTGGGAGGGCCCGCTTTCATCAGCCTGGAGGTCTAATGCCCTTAACTGGCTTAACCTGGCTCCCCTCGTCGGGGCCAGGGCCCCCCAGGGCCCCCATACCCATTCCTCACCCCTTCAAACAACCCTCACCCTCCCTCTCATTGCCTCTCCCACAATCCCTCCCTTACTGCACCCTCTGCTCCACCTCAAAGGCCCATGGAAATGATATTGGGATGACTTTAATTGTGTACTCCTCGCGCTCTTTCCCCTCTCCACTTGTTTCGTTCAAAAAACCCATTGAAGGAGACGGCCAGCGAGGAGTGATCCTTCGATGTGTTTTGAAAAGGAGTAGAGAAGTTCCAAGGTGGAATCAATTGAGATCTCTCCAGAATGACTGGGTCTTGAAATGCCTAAAGGTTTGTGGGATGGCAGGACCCTGCTCCAAACAACATCACAGAGCTCATGTTTTTATATTTTACACATAAAATACACACAAGGTATAAATCGAAACTCATATTCACTATCCAAAAACATTTATTGCCAGATTGAAAGACTTGGAAAGGAACAATATACCTTTTCAGTCCTATTGGATGTTCTGGTTATGAATAAAACAGATGATGGTCACTATTGAGTATTTATGGTGTTGCATGGTCTGCAGTTTATTAATAATGACCAATGCTGTTTCTTTTATCATTAATATCTATGAACAGAGAGTAGGCGCTTTTCACTCACACCGAGAAAGTGTCCTTTCAGACAGAGGAGAGGATGTACTGTACTTCTATTTTTTAAGAAAGTGAAGTGATAAAAGTGTGTGCTTTTTATCAGAGCAGGCACAGATCAGCATACCTTTTTTCTGGGAGACACATCCTGACTTGATATGTGGCCTTTCAGCTTTAACAGAACTTTCCCACAGTCACTGCTACGCTATTATCAGTAGGATGTTCAGTGTCTGATAGCTTAGAGACACTTCCTGTTTCGACCCCAAGAACCATCCTAGAGCTAGAGAGAAAGAGTGGGACAGACATTTAGAGAGACTGACAGACAGACAGACAGACAGACAGACAGACAGACAGACAGACAGACAGACAGACAGACAGACAGACAGTGAGAGAGAAAAACAGACAGAGACAAGATCGACAGAGACAAGACAGAGACAGGACAGACAGAGAGAGAGAGAGACACAGACAGACAGACAGGAAGAGAATAGATGATGGAGACTGAGATGGAGAGAAATTACTGTAAATTTTCTCCCCACAAAAGGCATCCTGTTCCCAGGCAACACAGGGGGAAGCCCACGACAAAACTGTCTCTCTTTACTACTAATTTCACCTGTGCAACAGCAACCGTTACACATTCTGTATTCATGCAAAGTATTATTCTCAAAAAAGGTTGTTTTGAATTGCAAATTTTGTCTATATCAGTCCTAGCAGAGCACCAGTGTAGAGTAGGACAGGCTAGTGTCTGGCGTTTATCCCTGTCCCTGGATAATCCTGTTGAAGGCAGGGACACTGGCTGGTGACTTGTTCCCTGCCTGCCTACTACACAAACATACGTGCACAAATTGTCATGGCGTAATTATATAACATAAACCCTCCAGATTATTTAAATGCAGACTGAAAGTGTCATCTGTAGTGTATGAGACATGAGACATGTCACCATGTGAATTTGAAATGGTTAAATAAAATCCAGGCTGGGTAAAGTTCCCCCTTCCTTTCTCGATCCCCTCCTCCTCCATCGTGGCCTAATCCAGACGCACAGCGTCACCACCACAGCGCCGCTCTTACCTTTGATGGGCCGGATTAAAGCAAATCTCCATTGCTTTGGTGTATTTCAAACATGACCTGAACAATGATGCCAGCCAGGGAAGGTTAATGAGAGCTGTGGTGCTGCAGCTGGTTGACTGACTGGTTGGTTGGTTGGTTGACTAGTTGGTTGGTTGGTTGACTGACTGACTGACTGGTTGACTGACTGGTTGGTTGGTTGGCTGACTGACTGACTGACTGACTGGTTGCCTGGCTAGTTGGTTGGTTTACTGAATGGATGACTGGCTGGTTGGTTGGTTTGTTGTTTGGTTGACTGACTGATTGGTTGACTGACTGGTTGATTGGTTGACTGACTGACTGGTTGACTGGCTGATTGATTGGTTGACTGACTGGTTGACTGGTTGACTGGCTGGTTGGTTGGTTGACTGACAGACTGACTGGTTGACTGGCTGGTTGGTTGGTTGACTCACTGGTTGACTGGCTGGTTGGTTGGTTGGTTGACTGACTGACTGGCTACAGATTGACTTCAGATCAGAGAGAAAGTACTTTGAAAATAAACAGCCATCTCTACTTACTAAAAGTAAGTCAAATTTATGCATCACATTTTTAAGTAGTTCCAACAAGCCACATCTTTGCATAGGATAGTGTGACCTACAGGTATATTCCCATTGTTCTCACTGAGATATGTTGCCATTGTTATCACTGAGATATGTTCCCAATGTTATCAGTGAGAGTATCTACATTGTTATCATTGAGATATATTCCCATTTATATTATTGAGAGATATTCCCATTGTAGTCATTGAGAGAGTATTTCCATTGTTACCACTGAGAGATAATCCATTTGTTATCTCTGAGAGATACTTCACTTGTATCACTGAGATATATTTTCATTGTTATCACTGAGATATATTCCCATTGTTATCACTCAGAGATATCCCCCTATTATCACTATATTTTCTCCCTGACTCGCTGTGTCTTCATGTCTCTGATAGCATCCACCCAGTGAGAGAGTCCTTTGGGTGACTGTGTCTTCCACATGGTGTTCATGAAAACATCAGTACTAGTGAGTTGATGGCCCCCACCTCCATCCTTCCTTCATCCTCCCCTCATCTCCTAGGCCTCCCTCCCTCCCTGACCAATGGGATCTCTGTGTTATTATGAAAGATGTTGACTCTGCAGCTTTAGGCTTTAACTCTCCTGTTGTGCTGGGTGATATCTTAATTAAACATGCAAATCAGCTCATCTAACACATTTACATGGCTCTGTGTGTGTAGCATCCATGTCGTGTCAGATGGATTGCTGTTTTATTGTCATTGCCTAGTGTAAGCCTATCGGATAACACGTTTTAAGTTGTATTTTCCCCTACTTACACTTTGATGTTGAAAAACAATAATAATTCAAATGAGTACATCTGTATTCGATTACAAAATAGATGTTGATCATCAGCGCCCTGTCATGTTTTATGTTCCTTTGTTGTGAGATTGATCTTCTCAGTAGTTACTACTGGCAACCCATAGTGAAAAATTACACCAGAGCCTTAGTCTGTGTTCCAGCGTTATAGTGAGCAGGTGTCTTGGAGGAAGATACAGTGGATCTTCACGTTGCACCAATTCCTGCCAGTCATTTCTCCAGCATCTGTGCCACTATCACCCTCGGCCTTCTTCATGGATGTCAGGATGGAGATGGATGATGACTGACAGGGGCATCGGAGAGGTACGAAGTTCAACCATGGAAGCATTAACACACGACAGACTGTACGTGTCCAGGGAATAGCTGCACACCTCAGCTGTGTGAGAATCCACGAGGCCCAAGGCCATGTAATTTCTACTAGTGCATATTTCATTACCTCTCAAGATGCCTGTTTAGTTGTTGAACACATAAAATTATTGTGGGATGCAGGACTACTAGGAAAAACAACCATGCAGGAAGAAGGACAACATATCTAGCAATTAGTTAGAGAAGACTTTGCAGGATCTCAGGTGAGTGAATGACATGATTTCTCTGCTCTGTGCTCCGGTCCATATGTCTCCAGTGTTCAGCTGCATTTGATATCATTGAAACTGGTGGCCAGGCGATCACGTTGCTAGCCATGTTATGAAATATGACTGACTAGTGAAGACTTGACTAATTAGTCAAGTCATGACTAGTTAGTCATATGTCATAACATGTCATGACTAGATGTTGCCACAGGATAGCTAACACAAGTAGGCTAATGAGCCAGCTAGAGTGAGACTGTGATTTACACTATTACCACCAGGCCTTCCACACTAACCGCCATGTAACTGCCAACTACTCACGCCGCTCAGTGTCATTAGCTATCGTAGCTATTGCTTAGTCATGAAAAAGCACTTTATTACAAAATAGATGATTACTTAAGTCCTTTAGCTGGTTAGCATATCTACATTGGCAAAAATGCTTTTGTGGTGATTGAATGTTAAAATCGTGGCAAGATTTGTGTCCTCATTGGTTTTTTATTTTGCTCAGCTTCTAAGAGTTGTTTTATTGATCATTTTACATTACATACTGCTGCACTGAATGATTCTGCTACGTCTGACTCTGTGGTTAACAGGGAAGCTTCGAACCCCATTTTAGCCAAGTAAAATTGCAGATATCTCCAAACCTGTTTCATAAGGAGTGTTAACCCTCCAGCTGCTGCACAGTGAGCACGTTGCCTTGTCGATGAGTTGTTGCATTAGTACTTTTTTAATTGAGAACACAAATGGCAAATAATTCAAGTGAAGGAGTTATGATTATTGAATTAAAATAATGAAGAATTAAGTATTGACTCTAAGCGCTCAACAAAAAGATTTAACAGGCCTCCAGTAACGGAGACTGTTGACAGGACTGGAGGAGACACAGCACCCGGGAACAGTTGGCAGTGAATCCCAGCGATGTACCCGTGCCTCTAGGGCTGCTTGATGAAGCTGTTTCTGTCCCAGAGCGTCTGATGGAAGCACTCCAACACAGAGGCACACTAATCCCATGTTTTACAGAGGTGTAATGATATCTTAAGGCACTATGGGTGCCTCCTCGCGGTGTGGCGCCCACTGCTCTTCCCTAACCCATCTCCAGTCCCCGTGTCTCAGCCGCCGCCCAGGGCCAGCAGTAGGCTACAGGGTCTCTAGTCACTTCCCACAATAGAAAACACTAAGCATTGACACAAGGAGCAATTTCTTCGCCCTCTCCTGTCATTGAGCTAATTGAGAAAGGAGGGTGTTTGTGTGTGTAGGGTTTAGGGCAAGGGGGGTCTGGATGAAAAAGACAGGGGGTTGTCAAGGTAGTGTGTGTGTGTGTGTGTGTGTGTGTGATGCTCTCTCCTTGATTGGTGGCAAAGTCCAGGCGGGATGGGGGAGATTGGGGGCTGATGGGATAGAAGGAGGCCCTTGTGTGGGGCTAATCCAGGAGAATCTACCCTCCGCCTTTGAAGGGGAACAGATGTAGATTTACATATGTGGAGGTCCCTGGTCCCTGGCCTCTGATGAGATTAGCTGGGTGGCGGTGGGAATTCGTGCCGATTGGAAGGTGCATATTTAATCAAGGCCTGCAGCTAAGGCTGCCTGGGCCGGCCCTCAGAGACCTGAAGGAGAAGGGACAATGGCGGTGGAAGTTCCACGTCAGCCGGGCCCAGACGGGAACAGGGCGGCTAACAGATTGCACTGGCCTTTGAGTAGGCCTGGGAGGGCCTGGGACAAGGGTTTAAGGGTTTACATACAGGCAAGCGAGTGTTTGGGGAGACACTTCTGCTGGATATACAGCACTCAGAGTTAATAAAGGGATTTAGGGATTGTAGCACCTCATCTGCACATTTGTTTGTTTGAGCTGCAGATGCATGCCTTTTGCTTGCGAGCGAGGTGTGGGTGTGTGTGTGTGCGTGTGTGTGCGTGTGTGTGTGCGCGTGTGTGTGATATAGCTATGGCAGCGTACAGTAGAGCCCAAAGCATAGTGAAGGACATTATAACTGAAGAATACTCTGCAAGGTTGCTGTCAATTCTCTCTGTTGTTAGTAATCAGCTGTTTATTACTGAAACGTTACCTTCCCCAGACCTAAACTGGCAGCGAGTGTGTTATTGTATTGTTCAAGTACTTGATTGGCATGGCTTTCCATGCCACCAATACCAAAAGTGTAGTGTTTTTATGTAAAAATAAGGCAGGCAATGCAACTATGAAGACACCACCCAACAAAACTTTAGAAACTTACCAGTTCTACAGACATGGACATCTTTGATGCAGTTTTGAGATCATAAAGAGAATGAGCCACATGTCTCCTTTACCTTGTCCTGTAATTATTACTAAATCTAAATAACCTATTCTCTGTCAGGCTAAAGCTGCTGCTTGCTTGTGTCGGGAGATGTGATTGAAAAATATTTGGAAGAGCTGCTTTCCTTTGTCTATACTACTCCTGACTTTAGCTGTCTTCCGTCTGTGCCGTCTGAGAGTGTCCACTCTGCATACTTTGATCAGCTCTCTCTCTGAGGGAGGTGCGCTATAATAATGATACACAGTATGTACAGTATGATTGAGAGAAGAAGAGTCTCTGACCCTCCCCACGGCATAACCAAGCCCAGCATAATTCAAAAATTTGTCTAAATATGTAGCGTTTTCCCTCGCAAAGACAGTCTCTCAGGGTAAAGCGGAGCAGAGCCGGCGGCACTCAGGCCCTGTGCTTGTTTACCATGAAGTCACAGAGCTCCAGAGCCGGCCTCCACTCAAGGCCCTACAGCTCCCCTCATCTGAAGGAACATTAGCTAGAACAAACACAGATTATCCAGGGTAGCTGAACAGCCAACCTGGGACCTGAGCAGGGAGGGGGTAGAGGGACAGAAGACACACAGGCAGTGGATAAATTAACGGGAGGTAAAATTGAGGTGTGAGGTGGGGAGACAGAGGGAGAAGTGCGAGCAAACAAAGGGGAGGGCCCTGGAGAGGACGAGAGGAAGAGTGCCGAGGTGAGGGAGAGGAAGGCGGAGATGGGTCGACCCAGGGGTCCTCACTGCAGATGGAGAGACTCCCTGGACTTCTATTCACAGACACCCGCCATGCTTCCCTAATGAAGGGTTGCCTGGGCCGTTCCTCATGTACTTTTAAGATCTGCCGTCTTTCTCTCTCTCTCTCTCTCTCTCTCTCTCTCTCTCTCTCGCTCTACCATAACAAAGCTCAGCACCATTAATATTTTAGTGTTCTTTTTATCTCCATGCTAACACTCAACATGTTTTTTGTTAGGAGAGAGGGAGACCGGGAGAGCAAGAGAACCAGAAATAGAGAGAGAGAGAGAGAGAGAGAGAGAGAGACCCATAGAGAAACTGTGAAAAAGTGAGAGTCAAGTGTCTGGTGTTTCAGAGGGACTTGTGTTCTTCTGGAAGTTCCCCTGTGTACGGCGTTGTGTAGACCAGACCTGCTCTGAAGATGAAAAACACACCACCATAACATGTGACAACACTGCTCCAACCCCTGTTTACATTACCCATTTCTGGCTATAAACTGTTTGATGATTGCCTTGAATGTACCACAATAATTTAAATACTGTCCTTTTCCCATATTTGTATATACCTTTAAACTTTACCTTCTGATAGGGAAATTGTGGATGATTAATGTATTAACTCAATTGAAGTTCAGATTCTTCTATTATGATTTCTTTTTTACCTTTCTAGCTCAAATGTACCCAGGAGTCTGTGTGTTTTGTGTGTTTACAGCTGATTTTGCATATCTACACTTGTTTATCCCTTGTATACAGCTTATATTTCTATTATATCCAGACATTGAAGAGAGAGTATAGGTGACTCCGTCAGCACTCCTGTGCCTAGCAGACTGTCTGTTGAACCTGCTGAGGCCTCTGCGGATCTCATCTCATCAGACGCTGTTTTATATTTGAGAATGCTGCTGCTCTTCACATTGTTCTTTTATATTTCTAGAGGCTGATCTGAAAGTCCCAGCTCATGCTAACTTCCTGTCTTTCCCTGGATATACTTTTTACCTGAGGCTGGTTGGAACAGAACGTTCTCACTGGCTTTCCGTCTCTATCTCTATGCCCCCCAATTGTCTCTCTCTTCTCCTTTCTCATTCTCTGTCTGTCTCCCTCTGTCTGTCTGTCTGTCTGTCTGTCTGTCTGTCTGTCTGTCTGTCTGTCTGTCTGTCTGTCTGTCTCTCTGTCTGTCTTTCTCACTTTGCTTTGAGACACAAACATGGTTTGCACTTGGTTTGAATCCCACCTGGCCCTGTTCTAGATGGTAACCACATGAACCAACATCCCATAATTACCATTCTAATTGAATTATCACACCTCAGTTCCCCGGGGAGTAGAGCGTCCTAATAAACTAGAGCAGCGAGGTAATCCATAAGAAAGTACAGAGAAGGAAGGACAAAACAGAAGAGAGGAGAGATGTTTAGCCATGGCTATTAGCTACCAAAGACATTTAACAACCTTAATCTAGTATTAAATTAAACGTATTCTTTTTACATATCCCCAGAGAGTCTGGCTTTGTAATCACCTCATAGGTAGCATTAGATTACAATAGAAAGTCATTAAAATGTGACATGTATTCTACACATTACTGTAATTACTGAGTAACAAAGAGCTGTGGCTCCACGGAGAGGACTGTCTCAACACAATGGGGATGTCTTTCTCCTACACCCCGACCGCCGGTCCGACTACACACACATTAATTGCTTCTTTGTATCCTCAGATGGGGAGCAGAGCGTTACCTGTGATGTTGGCAGGCAGGCAGGGCGGGGAATGGAGGGAGACAGGGCCCCCTGGGAGGCAGGAAGACGGTGAAGTTTGGACTGTTTCGGGGTGTCGGCTGAGGGGGTGCTGGAGGGGAGGGCGAGAGGGGTAGACAGAAGATCCCGGGGCGAGCGGGCGTGGGCAGTCGGCTGTGAAAAGCCATTCAAAAGGAAAACGCTGGGCATCCTTTATTTATTTGCGTGTTGAAATATTTATCTGTCACGCGGGCCGTTTATAATGGGGCTGTCCGTCTCCCATGCCCACTGAAGGGTGCCTACGTGTTGCCCCGAGCGGAGCCCAAGCGGAGAGTTCGCTCTGGATCTCCTGTGAATAATTGGTGGAATTTCACTTTTGGAAACGTTGCTCTCTGACCCTAAACCTTGTTTTTTTTAGCATCAAGAAAAGGTAGGAAGGTAGAATACTGAAAAGTATTTACCATTTGTCACGCTTTTCATGCATCCTACACAGGGGGGCATCTGACCCCACACACAAGCGACACACGCACACACACACACACACACACACACACACACACACACACACACACACACGCACACACGCATCACACGCACACCCTTCTCAATCACCAACATGCACGCATGCAAGGTAGCTGGGAAATAAATAATGCATATCTTTCTTCCAAGATGAAAACCCAATCAAGCTGAAAATCCTTGCCTTGCTTCACCTCTGAGTGAGAGCTGTTGGTGGGTTGATGTGGTGTTCAGTCCTCTAATGTCGGCCGGTGTCACTCACAGCACAACAGAACGGGCCCCCCTTAAGTCTGAAGGAGCCATGCACTCCTGAACATTAATGGGATTTTTAATCTGGTGTAATCTCCTAAATGAAAGCCTGCTTGACTGTGTTCCGCAGTCAGACTGAGCCGAGTCTGTGTTCTCTAATTCACACTGAGGGAACAGAATGCCAGGTAACGAGCCGCGCACCCTCGTCTGAATCTTTTAATTGTTTCATCACTGCTGCTTCTCCGGAGAGCTGCCGTGAGGTTTGAGGTGTTGTCATGCGGATAAATAGACTAAGTAAACAACAACAATGGAGCCGTGTCTGTAAAGTCACAGTACTGTAGCTGGAGGATGGACCTACTCTGATGGGATACCAGTGTGTCAGCGTGGATCATGTCATCACGCTGAGGAAACGCTTTCCTAACGTCAGCTCTGTGTTGCTCCAGCATATTGCACACACCGCATACTTTACTGCAGCTTCATTCAACAGAGTTCACCGGCCGTCTATTTATTCCAAATGAGGATGTTCTTTCGTGTTCAAGATGCTTTTGTGTGGCGTCTTGCAGGTGTCATACGTGCATGTCTACACACACACACACACACACACACACACACACAAACACACACACACACACACACACACACACACACACATATGCATGCACACAAACTGAAATGCAATGCCTGTAGTCTGTGCATGCATAATTAAGGTGTACCTTGTTTGGAGAGAGTGCATGTCGCCACATCCCCAGAAAGAAGCTTTGAATAATGAACAGTGTCACCTATGCAAAATGCAGGAGGTGAGAAGGTCTGCCTGAGAATGTGTGTGTGTGTGCCTTTGTAGCCTTTGTAGTTGCACGCGTGTGTCAAGGTGTGTGTGTTTGTAAATTTCCCTGTGAGTCAAGGTGTGTGTTTATAAGGAGACGTGCACCCTGTCATTTGGCACACCATCAGACTACCACACCACTAGACTAGCACACCACCAGGCTAGCACACCACCAGGCTAGCACACCAATCGGCTAGCACACCCCCAGACTAGCACACCACCAGGCTAGCACATCACCAGGCTAGAGCACCACCAGACATATGTGACTCCAGTGAGCTGACAGCTGAGCCCTGTGCCCTCTCCTTCCATGACTGACAGTTGCTGTCCCAAAGAGCAGGATGTAAATGAAGCCGTGGAGCTGTGTCTTCATCACAGTCTGGAGGAGCCCACTACTTTGATGTTTACTGGTGCTGCTAATGGCCTCCTCTGCCCCTGTCAGTATTGTTGAGACCCTCTGCATGTAAGTACTGTTGTGTGTTGGTCATGATGCCACTGCCCCACCCTGGCCATGATGGCATATCACTGAAGGACTGCTCTCTGTAATTCCACACTAAGGGAATGGATAACTGCAGGACCTGGGATGAATATACTACAGGACTGTAAAAACTAAGAAGTCACCAGTCGTATCCTTCCTCCCAGGGGCCTTGACTAGATCCGGGTTTTAAATCACAGGCTAGTGATCCCCTGACTGGACAGAACAGGACATTACAGGAGCTGTAACACACACACACACACACACACACACACACACACACACACACACACACACACACACACACACACACACACACACACTGTGTGTTAGACATAGACAGATTAAATATTTATACCTCAAGCGAAGATAAAAAAACAAAGAAACAGGAACCAAAAGGACACCCTCTGGATGCTACAGTGGCCCCATGGTGCACTAATTGTTTTGTGGAGTAGAGCAGTACTGTCCCAGTGGTGCAAGACCAGATCCTCACGCACCAGCAGCTCACCTGGGGCTGGAGTGCAGTGGTGCAGTAATGGGGCCTCTTGTAGTTTGAGTGGGCCCCATGATAAGGAGGGGCCTCTTGGTGCGTCTACAGGCCTTGCCGGATTTGAAAAACAACAACAGGAGACTGGGCAAAGACAGAGAGGTTGTGCATGGTGGCCACACTCAGGGGATAAGTTGACAATAAATAAGTGCTGAATAAGAGTAGCAAATCAAGTTCAGGAGCTAGCTAGCTCTTAGCAGCATTCGCAGAGGACCACATGTTTTGATATGAACCAAGGAAGATAGGACAGTAAAGGACAGGAGAAGACAAGACAGTGGATGACGGGAGAAGACAGTAGATGACAAGTGAGGACATTGGATGACAGGTGAAGACATTGGATGACGGGAGAAGACAGTAGATGACAAGTGAGGACAGTGGATGACAGGAGAGGACAGTGGATGACAGGTGAAGTCAGTGGATGATGGGACAAGACAGTGGATGACAAGTGAGCACAGTGTATGAGAGTGGATGACAGGAGAGGATGCAGTTTGGACCTTTTGTTATTGAAATATGTTCTCAGGGCAGCATCTTATTGGTTCTCTCAGTCTTCCAAACAGTGACAGCAGGAGGCGGGGCTTGGATTATTAGAATGTTTTTCTCAGGACTAATGAGAATAATTTTCTCAGTTTTTAATCATATCTAACCGTACACCTAACCATAACCCTAACCTTTACCACACTGGAGTGTCAAAATGTAATCCTATGCTATATAAATCGTAATTATCAATCCAAAGTAAACTTAATGTGAGGTCCGCCCTCTGTTTTAAATCAAATCTGATTCAGGTCTACCCTGAGAACACTTTTCCATAACTAAAAGTCCAATGAGCGGAGAGGACAGTGGATGACAGGTGAAGACCATTTTAGTAATTTGGGAAATTGCAGTTGACCCTCTCACTGCTAGAAAACCTCCATATCAAGGAGAACTTGTAAGGGTTACAGTGATTGGCTGTTGAGTGTTACTTGTATCAAATGTTTCTATTGGTGAAGTTGGATGATTTGGTAAACTGGAACACTTCACGTATGGTTGCTAGTAATTAAAGGGAAACAATGAAAAAAATCTCCTCCAATAATAATGATTGCTCAAACATTTAAGGAGCAAACGATCTTCTGCAAAAACCACAAACCTTGGAAAGCTGAATTGATTTTGGTACAAAACATGTACCGGTTGCAGTGTTAATATGACATCTTGACCAAAGAACTTGTGGGATTCCAGGTCGCAGTGTTGCTGATAGGGTGTGTTCAAATATTTGAAAAAGGAAGATCTTCTTCTAACTTCACACTTCAATAGTTTCTCAACACACCACTGCTCTATCAATGATATATTATCAATCAATGAAGGAGTTCAGTTGAGAATATTATGGTTAGAGCGATTGTATGACAACTAACACAATATTACTATGGAGTATGTACTGTAGCATAGACTGCATGAAAAAGAAAGGTAATCTCAGTGTTTTTGTTTCTGGTAAGTGCTAGCTGTTTGCTTCTAACCCTGGGGTGTTTACCACTTCTTTAATCTAAACCATTTAACTGAGAGAGAGGTTCTCTCTTACCCAGAGGGGCTTGTTGATGAAAATGGAGGATAAATGTTTCTTTTTCCCTCCAACTAGGCCACCAGAGACCAGTAATAACATTAATTAGACCTAAGAGCAAACAATAAAGTTAAAGCAAAGCTAGGCTAATGAAGATCTCAATTTTTTTCTCCCTCCCGTTGTCTGTCACTTCCTCTCTTCCTGTAAAGAAGAGCATTATGATCAGTTGTACGGGTCCAATGAGGATGTGGGAGAGGTGATAGTGATATAGTCTTCCCGTTAGCCTGCTGTGGTGTGTTAGACTTGTCATCATGGTTCAGCGTGTAGCCACGGTGAACCCACCTTGGCTCTGAGGTAAGATAGCCTTTTCTCTCTCTACAATGTTTTGATGTCACCATGGATACGTGTCTACCCGCCTTAACCCCCAACTCCCACCCACGGGCCTAGATGTGATGTGGCAAATATCTTATCTAATTAAGTTTTAGAGCTGCATTTTCATTTGTTAATCACTTAAGTGCTTCCAGCATAACCTGATATCCAAAGGCTTGGTCCCAGTAGCCTCAAATGTCAAAATGCAATTATATGCATGATTAGCTTGACCCGTTTCCAGCGCCCCCTCAGCCACCCTCCCTCTGTTCTCCCCTCGTCCCCCCTCTCTGCCTTCCTTTGCCTCCCCTCCCTCTGCATCACTCTGCCTCTTTCCTCCGTCCTCCACTTCCCTCCACCTTCCCTTCACCTCCAGCACCAGAGAAGCTGACAACTGCTGGCATGTTTATTTGGATGAGATTAGGTGTGGACGAGGTATGGATGTAAACGTAAGCTGCAGGGCACAGCACCCCCATCTGGTCAATGATGGAACTAACAACCAACCTTGAAGTGAAGAGAAGCTACAGTTTGATTGTGGAGTGAGGCAGCTGAGGTGGAGAGGACAGATTCAGTCAATCTCTCACTAATTCTTTCTCAGGAGGAAAACAATAGTACAAAAAAATACAAATAAAACAATTCATGCTGCTTAAAGGATAATATGATCAGGAATTATTAATCAAATCATCTTGATCTGGGGTGGCGGGCAGGGCTTTACTTTGTGGTTAGCGCTTAGCGGAGCAGCAATCCGCTCTAATCTGACTGTGTGGAAGATAAGACGGCTTTAGCCCCTGCATTGTTGCTACGCTGATTAGGTCCACTGTGGCAATCAGAGCCAAGTTTGGCTACAAACACACATGAATGGTTTACATTTGCTAAATCAGATAGACATTTGCACATAGTTCCCTACAATACGTACAGATATTTATTTTAACTTGTTCATGAGCTTAATTTGGGATAGGTCAAGGTGTTTATTTAGATGCATTTTATCTACATTCAACTTAACATACTTTCTGTCAGGGAATCATTGAATACCTTATTTTAGGCTGCAGGTCGAATTTGAGTTTGCTGTCTATTTTTCCGGTCCCATTTGAGAACCCCCCACCCAGAGATAATCATCATACTAAATAACTTCTGCGGGTGATTTATACACCTATATACACATTCAGGTGCCTACTTGCAGATGTGGTCTGTGTTCAGGGCTGACCAGGTCTTCATGGACTGAATCAAATTTACCATCCAGCAGGTTTTACTATAGCTGGTGGTGTTCTTCACAAAGAAAAGGCTTCAGTGAAGTCTAAAGACCAACAGGTGTGTTACTATGTGTGAGAAAGAGAATGGCGCTTGACCTCTAAAGGCATTTTAGTCCACTCCTCAAATAGGGCCACCTGGGAAAACAATACCCCACCAGCGGTATGTTAGGGTTAGCTAAGTGTATGAGACGTCCACTCCAACACTCCTTCACTGGCATAATTCCACACTCTCCAGCTTGTTTTCATCTTAGTCACTCATTAGTTCCACAAAGGAGCAGTGTTGAGAAGATCATCTGATCAACTGAACAGTTCAATAAACACTATGAGATTCGTTATGACCTCTACATTTCACACCCAATTCGAATGCAGGTTCAGACAGTCCTAAAACTTTTGTGAATCTCAGAAGTGCACATTGTTTTATCATGTAACACTTTAATTATAGTTCCCTGGGAGTGTTGTGCTGACGTGTGTTAATGTCACTGTGTTCTGTACACTGAGATGGCATTCCACAGTGACCTCATCATGTTCTATGTGTCTTGTTTAAAGCCTGTCAGTTCTGGTCTGCACTTAACACTGGTACAGACACACGCTGTGGGACACTAAACATCTGTAACTCAACCTTCAGACGTCCTCTGACTACTTAGTACACTCTGACAAGCAGCTCAACGGCCTATTTTACTCACATGGCTGTGCAGCTGGTGTGATTATAGGCCTGTGTATACATGGATCGCCATAATTCATTGGACAGTGACATTTTGTGGTAATTTTGGTTCTGTACTTTAGCCCTTTTTGAAAGGATACAATGACAATTAGGTAGCTTTAATTTGATGGAACATTCATACATATCGGATGAACCGTTCAGAAATGGCAGAACCTTGTGTCCTTTCAAACTCAAAGTGCAGAACCAAAATAAACAAAAAGTAGTTATTCTCTCCAATAAATTAGGGTGCTCACTGTATGAGTGTATAATTGTGATTTAATTGGGGAGGGGGGTGTCTTTTGTGAGTGCACTTGTGTAGCCACACTTGGCCAGTGCACTTTCTGCTTAGAGGCCATGTGATCCCCATTAAAGCTCCGTGGCAAAAGAGCTCCCCTAAGTCTGGACATCACAACCTGACCACCTTTCATCTCATTCCTGCAGATGGTGAAACACATTGGGAGGCCGGCGGTAGATCAGACACAAGGCATGACAAACTACTAGATGTTTGTCACACACCTTCCAATTACTATTGACTAAAACTGTAGGTTTTCCCCCCCAAAAAATGTAGTGAATTCAGCAGAAAAATGTTTTATTAATTGCCATATGTTTATTGACTTCTCTTTCATGTAAGTTCTTTTGTTCTCTCTTTGTAGTGGCAAAAGCGCTATGTGCATCATCGTTTGGGAGCTATCTGAGATGTCAAAGGTGTCCTTTTGATGTGGAGTTCAGATCAGACTGCACCTGTCCTGCCTGAGTCTGTGGGTTGTGTGTGAGTGTCTGAGTGGATGTGTGTGTGTGTGTGTGTGTGTGCATTTGCAATGTGTGTGCACCTGATTACATGTGCCGTTGTGTTTGCATACCTGCATTAGTGTGTGTATGCAAGACTATGAGACTGCGCATGTCCCTGTGTGTGTATGTGTGTTTTGGTTTAAAAGATCATATTAGGACCACAAGTCTTCACAAGGAACTGTGCATGTGGGTGCGTGTATGTGTGTGTGTGGTGACTGTCAGTCAGACACTACTCAGGTGAATGATGAGAGACAATAATTCCTCAGTATTAGGAATTGTTTTCTAAAGACACTGGTAAATATATGAGTCTAATGCGCATTGGTTGCATGGAACTCACACATTCGCAGGTACAGACACACATAAAATCCACACACATTCACAGGTAGACACGCATTCTTTGGTAAGTTCACACAAACATTCGCAGGTGCGCGCACACATACACACAGACAACCCACACGCATTCTCAGGTGCACACACCTGAGAGAAGGGGAACAATGAATGGTTGTGCATTTCTCAGCAGCCATCTAGTATTTTGCAAAGCTTATTTTTTGGTTGAAGTGGGGACAATGGCTGTCCTCATATCATAGAGTTATATGTCAAACAACACACTCTGTCTGCAAGAAACTAGTAGCATTATTCTTTCACACAATAAGTTGGAGTTGGTTGTCAGAGTGAAAACCATTAATAATTCAGCACTACCATATATCTCAGAAATTCTCCCAAATTGGGAAACTATTTTAAAAACATGAATTACGTTGTATACTAACATAATTGTGTGGGGGGGTTATGTTTCAGCTGCACTTTTTGTTATTAGGCTAAATTTGTCCTTCTATACGTTGCACCTGCACGTTTCATTTCGCCGGGTTCATGCGAGAAAATTCCAATCATTCCATACATTCAATAGCTTTCAATTTATATTGTTATGTTCGAGGTTAAGGTTAGCCATGTGGTTACTGAGGTTAAGGTTAGGATTAAGGTTAGGGTTAATATTACAAAAAATGCATGTGCAGCATTTCTGCATCACGCTGGAATGAAGAACAAAACACACACAAAGCTTCCATCTGGATTTGAACTCAAACTCCAGGATGAAAGTAACTGATTTATATCAAGGGGGTAAGCCAGTACCCGGAATTTGAAGCTCCTATGGGGAGATTCTGAGGCTACCCAGGCATCACATTCAGTTAGCAGTCCATAGACTTTCATTCATTTTGGAGTCATTTTGAGAGCGAATAAATTTACATATGAAGCGTTTAAAGATTCTATTTGTCCGTATATATTTCTAAAGAAACACGATAAAAAGCTCCATTACCTTGTATCTCATGTTATGGCCCCGTAGCAATGTTTTTGTAAAAATAGGCTAATGATGGTGTCATAACCACGTGACTTCCTGTCGCACAGTAGAGAAATGACCGTAGAGTCAGGAGAAGCTCACAGGCAATCAGAATCTGAATGCACTGGATGTGAAAGAAAAGCAAAAGAGTTGTGATAAATCAGCTAGTGCACATAGCTCTGTTTTTTCTGGTGAAGTCCACACTAGTTGATCGTCAACTTCATACAATCCAATATTCCAAAACGTTTACTTTCATTATTAGTCATTATACCTATCCAGCCTACGCAATCCCATTTCATAGCTGCAATGTACAGTCAACATTCACAGCTTTGCTTGATGACTTCACATCTAACTTCAATGTTCCTATATAAAAGACCAAAGAGACTCTCAAAACCTTAATGAACCTGGAATATAAGACAACATCTTATTCAGACCCCATTCAAGATTTCTAAAACAGTACTAGAAATTGTCAGACTATCTGGAGATTTGTTGATGCCCTCCCAGGTTTCTTCCTATATATATTTTAGATTGTAATTTTAACAAGGATCTACAAATAACCCAAAGTCTGCACAACAGGACACTAGCTCTTAGCTATACAAATCATACCAGGCCACTAAAGCAAATTTTCAGAAATTTGAACAGATATTTCAGCATAACATAAGTTGAAAATAGTTACTTCTCTGGAAATTCAGTGCGTTGCAATAGCGAAAAGCACACCAAGGTCTCCTCGATCAGCCTGATTGAAGAAATAAATGACAATAGCAAAGCTAACTAAAGCAGTGTTTCACAAGTGAAGATCACATTCAATAATGAAAAATGTTAACAAATTCATGATAATTTCAAAAATATTAAGAACTATTCCTTAAATCATTGTTTTCCAACCCTCTCCTCTGGGCACACCAGAAATTCCACAGTTTAGCTGTAGCCACTAAAATCTCACGGTATTCATTAATCAAGGGCCTGATAATTAGCAGATGAGTTGAATCAGGTGTGCTAGCTCAGAAATAGATCAAATACATGGAACGGCCCATGTTCCCAGAGGAGAGGATTTAAAAAAAACACTGCACTAAGTAATCTACTTATGTTCCTGTGTAGTTGTAGCTGATGTTTGATTAACAAAAAACTGTCAACAAGGTGGGCTAGTAGACATTTACAGTGGAATAACTTTACTGGACTTTACTGTACTCTCCTGTATTTAATGAAATAATTAAATAGGCCACCTGGATTAAAAATAGATCCTTTTCACAACAAACCCCTTTCAATAATAATGGAATTTAATACAGAAACTGTAATACATGCACAAAAGGTAACATGTCTGAATGTATATTGAACATTCATATTAGGAAATTGGGGACAGATTGTCAACTGGGTCACCAGGCTTTCTGTCTTTTGTGTCCTTTGATGAGATCAAGAAAGCGGACAACTTTTATCTCACTTATTGATGCTTGTTAACTAATTACTGGTACATATTATCTTAGAAAATCCCAAATTAATGAGTTGCACTAAATATATGTATAACATGTTTACCCAACTCATGTTTACTGAAGCACAAACAAGCCCTTGTAATAAAGTGTGCCTTGACATTTTAAATTAGGCTGGTTTGTTTGTGCAGAATATGTACAAATGATATTTTAATGCCACTGGTGGAACCTCTCACAAGTCACTCCAATAAACAAGACTTAGGTTGACTCCCAAATAGCACATTATTCCATATTCCAAGCACTACCCTTGACCAGGGCCAGGGTCTTTGGTCAAAAGTAGTGCACTCTATAGGTGCTAGAGTGCCTATTTGGCACAAATACAAATATATACCAGAGGCATTCCTCGAGTTTCTTCTCATCAAAAGACGACAGTAAGAAAACAAACGTGTTTTTAATTCTCCTGGCCCTCATTTTGTCGACTGTTGGCGCTACTTGGCAGGACAGGTCTCTAATGACTTGGGGAATCACAAAGAAAGAGGAGCCTAAAAAAGACTCTTAATAGAGGGAGCTTGTCTTTAGCGTGTGTGCCAAAGTGCCACTAACTCAGTGACACATTCTCTCCAAGGACGGAGGGGGCGGGATCAGAGGGATGAAAGGAGGGAGGGGTGTGTTCTGGAGACTTGGCCCATCTGTTCCTCTCTCTCTTTATCGCTCCTTGGCTCTCTGATTTCTCGGTTTGATAGACCTCCCCCAACACTCAAGGAGATGGAGTGGAGTCACAGGGGACCCAGAGAGCCTGCCTTCTCCCTCTGTCCCCTCCCTGTCACTCAGGTTTTCCCTGCCCCCCCTGCTTGTGCCACCTCCACCATGGGTGACCACACCCACTCACCGGGATGCATCCATCATCATTTTAGCAGACCATCCCTGTTCTAATCCCTCATGGCCTGCCCACTGATATCCCTTCAGTCTCTCACCCAGGCCACATACAGCCTCCATCCCATTCTTCTCTAGCCTCTAACCCAGTCTCCTCCAGGCTCCTTCCCAGTCTCCTCCAGCTTCTCACCCAATCTCCTCCAGCCTCTAATCCAGTCTCCTCCAGACTTTAACCCAGTCTCCTCCATTCTCTCATCCACTCACATCCAAGCTCTCACCCCGACTCATCCGTCTGTCTCCCCAGACGCACCTCCAGTATTCTCCAATATCACTGAACACGCTCATTGATTGAATCAGGATTAATTGACAATGAGGTAATCCTTGGTTACAAACAAGGCTTTACAACTTGGGAGGTTTGGAAGATGGTTGGATGGATAGATCTACACTGAAGTGCACAACAATTTTTCTGTGGTGGGAGAGAGGGAGTGGGGGCTTCAGATGAAGAGAGTGCCTGCCAGTCCAGATCAGGTAACTCTTACTGTCACACAACATACAGACTTTAATCATCTATAAAGCCATTAACTGGGTTTGTTTACAGGTATGGAGTCAATGTGACCTGTATGCCCCTTTTCGACCGACCAGATCTTTTGGCGCTGCACGGCACTATGTTCTGTCAGGGTTGTGTTTCGATGGGTTTGTGAATGGCTTTAGCTTAATTTGTGGGAAAAAGGGCTGGTTAGGTTTTTGAGGCATTGAATAGGGGCTGTAGAATATTGCTGGTGAGAAGGCTGCTTCCTCTTTCAGAAACGCGCTTATAAAGTTATAAAATTATATTATAAAGATATGAAAAAATCAATTCATATAAGATAATCTTTCCCTACACTATGTAGTGTTTTGTCACACACAAAGCAATGCCTAAAATTCACGACAGTTATTAAGAACAGACCTGTGATTGCCACAATTCCTGTTGGAATTGGAAAATAAGCAAAATTATTAAAATCGTTTTACCCATTTTTTTTAATTATGTAATGATGGTATAAGTGCATAAAAGCATTTTTTTTATTTAGAATGCCTAAGGGAATGTGTCAATTCAATTAAAGAAACAATCAAACACTGGCTGTTGAATTTCTCAGTTTGTAGCACTTCCCACAAGCCTGCTTTGTCCTGGAGGAGTACTATCTTTTTTTTTTTTCAATCCGAGCTGGCCTGGTACGGTGTGCTACCCAATTTGTGGACGGGTACACCATCCATACCGTGATGGACTGGACTGGCCCAGTGCGGCCCTGTAGTGGGAAATA